>JAUCBL010000232.1:40000-152500 GCA_033807585.1 Hydrophis major | reverse complement strand
CATAGTTAGATATCGTGAAATGCTGGTTTTGGATATGGCGAAATAAAAAATTATAGTTAGATATCGTGAAATGCCGGCGTTGGAAATAGTGAAATAAAAAAATATAGTTAGATATCGTGAAATTCCGGAGTTGGATAGAGTAAAATAAAAAATACAGTTAGATATCGTGAAATGCCGGTGTTGGATATCGTGAAATAAAAAAAAAAAGGTAGATATCGTGAAATACTGGCGTTAGATAGAGTGAAATCAAAAAATAAAGTTAGATGTCATGAAATGCCGTCGTTGGATAGAGTGAAATCAAAAAATATAGTTAGATATCGTGAAATGCCGCCATTGGATAGACTGAAATAAAAAAATATAGTTAGATATCGTGAAATGCTGGTGTTGGATACCGCGAAATAAAAAAATAGAGTTATATATTGTGAAATTCCGGAGTTGGATAGAGTAGAATAAAAAATATAGTTAGATATTGTGAAATGCCGCCGTTGGATATAATGAAATCAAAAATAGAGTTAGATATCGTGAAATACTGTAGTTGGATAGAGTGAAATCAAGAAATATAGTTAGATATCGTGAAATGATGGTGTTGGATACAATGAAATAAAAACATATAGTTAGATATCATGAAATGCCGGCGTTGGATAGAGTGAAATAAAAAAATATAGTTATATATTGTGAAATGCCCCCGTTGGATAGAGTGAAATCAAAAATAGAGTTAGATATCGTGAAATACTGTAGTTGGATAGAGTGAAGTCAAAAAATATAGTTAGATATCATGAAATGCCGTTGTTGGATAGAGTGAAGTCAAAAAATATAGTTAGATATCGTGAAATGCCGGCGTTGGATCGAGTGAAATCGAAAAATATAGTTAGATATCGTGATATCCTGGCGTTGGATCGCGTGAAATAAAAAAAGAGAGTTAGATATCGTGAAATGCCGGCGTTGGATATCATGAAATAAAAAAATATAGTTAGATATCGTGAAATGCCAGCGTTGGATAGAGTGAAATAAAAAAAGAGAGTTAGATATCGTGAAATTCCGTCGTTGGATAGCGTGAAATCAAAAAATATAGTTAGATATCGTGAAATGCCGGCGTTGGATAGAGTGAAATAAAAAAATATAGTTAGATATCGTGAAATGCCGTCGTTGGATATCGTGAAATAAAAAAATAAAGGTAGATATCGTGAAATACTGGCGTTAGATAGAGTGAAATCAAAAAATAAAGTTAGATGTCATGAAATGCCGTCGTTGGATAGAGTGAAATCAAAAAATATAGTTAGATATCGTGAAATGCCGGCGTTGGATATAGTGAAATCAAAAATAGAGTTAGATATCGTGAAATACTGTAGTTGGATAGAGTGAAATAAAAAAATAAAAGTTAGATATCGTGATATGCCTGCGTTGGATACAGTGAAATAAAGAAATATAGTTAGATACCGTGAAATGTTGGTGTTGGATATAGTGAAATAAAAAATTATACTTAGATATCGTGAAATGCTGGTTTTGGATATGGCGAAATAAAAAATTATAATTAGATATCGTGAAATGGCGGCGTTGGAAATCGTGAAATAAAAAAATATAGTTAGATATCGTGAAATGCCAGCGTTGGATAGAGTGAAATCGAAAAATATAGTTAGTTATCGCGAAATGCCAGTGTTGGATAGAGTGAAATCAAAAAATATAGTTAGATATCGTGAAATGCCGTCGTTGGATATCGTGAAATAAAAAAATATCGTGAGCTATCGTGAAATGCCGCCATTGGATAGACTGAAATAAAAAAATATAGTTAGATATCGTGAAATGGTGTTGTTGGATATCGCGAAATAAAAAAATAGAGTTATATATTGTGAAATTCCGGAGTTGGATGGAGTAGAATAAAAAATATAGTTAGATATCGTGAAATGCCGCCGTTGGATAAAATGAAATCAAAAATAGAGTTAGATATCGTGAAATACTGCAGTTGGATAGAGTGAAATCAAGAAATAGAGTTAGATATCGTGAAATGCTGGTGTTGGATACAATGAAATAAAAACATATAGTTAGATATCGTGAAATGCCGGCGTTGGACAGAGTGAAATCGAAAAATATAGTTATATATTGTGAAATGCCGCCGTTGGATAGAGTGAAATCGAAAAATATAGTTAGATATCGTGAAATGCCGACGTTGGACAGAGTGAAATCAAAAAAATATAGTTAGATATCGTGAAATGCCGACGTTGGATAGAGTGAAATCAAAAATATAGTTAGATATCGTGATATCCTGGCGTTGGATAGAGTGAAATAAAAAAAGGGAGTTAGATATCGTGAAATGCCGGCGCTGGATATCATGAAATAAAAAAATATAGTTAGATATCGTAAAATGCCGGCGTTGGATATTGTGAAATAAAGAAATAGAGTTAGATATCGTGAAATGCCGGCTTTGGATATTGTGAAATCAAAAAATATAGTTAGATATCGTGAAATGCCGTCGTTGGATATCGTGAAATAAAAAAAGAAAGGTAGATATCGTGAAATGCCTGCGTTGGATAAAGTGAAATAAGAAAATATAGTTAGATATCGTGAAATGCCGGTGTTGGATATCGTGAAATAAAAGAATATAGTTAGATATCGTAAAATGCTGGCGTTGGATATCGTGCAATAAAAAAATAGAGTTAGATATCGCGAAATGCCAGCGTTGGATAGAGTGAAATAAAAAAATACAGTGAGATATCGTGAAATGCCGGCGTTGGATAGAGTTAAATAAAAAAATATAGTTAGATATCGTAAAATGCTGGCGTTGGATATTGTGAAATAAAGAAATAGAGTTCGATATCGTGAAATGCCGGCTTTGGATATCGTGAAATAAAAAAATAAAGTCAGATATCGTGAAATGCCGTCGTTGGATAGAGTGAAATAAAAAAATATCGTGAGATATCGTGAAATGCCTGCGTTGGATACAGTGAAATAAAAAAATATAGTTAGATATCGTGAAATGCCGGTGTTGGATATCATGAAATAAAAAAATATAGTTAGATATCGTGAAATGCCGGCGTTGGATCGAGTGAAATCGAAAAATATAGTTAGATATCGTGATATCCTGGCGTTGGATCGCGTGAAATAAAAAAAGAGAGTTAGATATCGTGAAATGCCGGCGTTGGATATCATGAAATAAAAAAATATAGTTAGATATCGTGAAATGCCAGCGTTGGATAGAGTGAAATAAAAAAAGAGAGTTAGATATCGTGAAATTCCGTCGTTGGATAGCGTGAAATCAAAAAATATAGTTAGATATCGTGAAATGCCGGCGTTGGATAGAGTGAAATAAAAAAATATAGTTAGATATCGTGAAATGCCGTCGTTGGATATCGTGAAATAAAAAAATAAAGGTAGATATCGTGAAATACTGGCGTTAGATAGAGTGAAATCAAAAAATAAAGTTAGATGTCATGAAATGCCGTCGTTGGATAGAGTGAAATCAAAAAATATAGTTAGATATCGTGAAATGCCGGCGTTGGATATAGTGAAATCAAAAATAGAGTTAGATATCGTGAAATACTGTAGTTGGATAGAGTGAAATAAAAAAATAAAAGTTAGATATCGTGATATGCCTGCGTTGGATACAGTGAAATAAAGAAATATAGTTAGATACCGTGAAATGTTGGTGTTGGATATAGTGAAATAAAAAATTATACTTAGATATCGTGAAATGCTGGTTTTGGATATGGCGAAATAAAAAATTATAATTAGATATCGTGAAATGGCGGCGTTGGAAATCGTGAAATAAAAAAATATAGTTAGATATCGTGAAATGCCAGCGTTGGATAGAGTGAAATCGAAAAATATAGTTAGTTATCGCGAAATGCCAGTGTTGGATAGAGTGAAATCAAAAAATATAGTTAGATATCGTGAAATGCCGTCGTTGGATATCGTGAAATAAAAAAATATCGTGAGCTATCGTGAAATGCCGCCATTGGATAGACTGAAATAAAAAAATATAGTTAGATATCGTGAAATGGTGTTGTTGGATATCGCGAAATAAAAAAATAGAGTTATATATTGTGAAATTCCGGAGTTGGATGGAGTAGAATAAAAAATATAGTTAGATATCGTGAAATGCCGCCGTTGGATAAAATGAAATCAAAAATAGAGTTAGATATCGTGAAATACTGCAGTTGGATAGAGTGAAATCAAGAAATAGAGTTAGATATCGTGAAATGCTGGTGTTGGATACAATGAAATAAAAACATATAGTTAGATATCGTGAAATGCCGGCGTTGGACAGAGTGAAATCGAAAAATATAGTTATATATTGTGAAATGCCGCCGTTGGATAGAGTGAAATCGAAAAATATAGTTAGATATCGTGAAATGCCGACGTTGGACAGAGTGAAATCAAAAAAATATAGTTAGATATCGTGAAATGCCGACGTTGGATAGAGTGAAATCAAAAATATAGTTAGATATCGTGATATCCTGGCGTTGGATAGAGTGAAATAAAAAAAGGGAGTTAGATATCGTGAAATGCCGGCGCTGGATATCATGAAATAAAAAAATATAGTTAGATATCGTAAAATGCCGGCGTTGGATATTGTGAAATAAAGAAATAGAGTTAGATATCGTGAAATGCCGGCTTTGGATATTGTGAAATCAAAAAATATAGTTAGATATCGTGAAATGCCGTCGTTGGATATCGTGAAATAAAAAAAGAAAGGTAGATATCGTGAAATGCCTGCGTTGGATAAAGTGAAATAAGAAAATATAGTTAGATATCGTGAAATGCCGGTGTTGGATATCGTGAAATAAAAGAATATAGTTAGATATCGTAAAATGCTGGCGTTGGATATCGTGCAATAAAAAAATAGAGTTAGATATCGCGAAATGCCAGCGTTGGATAGAGTGAAATAAAAAAATACAGTGAGATATCGTGAAATGCCGGCGTTGGATAGAGTTAAATAAAAAAATATAGTTAGATATCGTAAAATGCCGGCGTTGGATATTGTGAAATAAAGAAATAGAGTTCGATATCGTGAAATGCCGGCTTTGGATATCGTGAAATAAAAAAATAAAGTCAGATATCGTGAAATGCCGTCGTTGGATAGAGTGAAATAAAAAAATATCGTGAGATATCGTGAAATGCCTGCGTTGGATACAGTGAAATAAAAAAATATAGTTAGATATCGTGAAATGCCGGTGTTGGATATCATGAAATAAAAAAATATAGTTAGATATCGTGAAATGCCGGCGTTGGATAGAGTGAAATAAAAAAATAGAGTTAGATATCGTGAAATGCCGTCGTTGGATAGCGTGAAATCAAAAAATATAGTTAGATATCGTGAAATGCCGGCGTTTGATATGGCGAAATGAAAAATTATAATTAGATATCATGAAATGGCGGCATTGGAAATCGTGAAATAAAAAAATATAGTTAGATATCGTGAAATGCCGGCGTTGGATAGAGTGAAATCGAAAAATATAGTTAGTTATCGCGAAATGCCAGTGTTGGATAGAGTGAAATCAAAAAATATAGTTAGATATCGTGAAATGCCGTCGTTGGATATCGTGAAATAAAAAAATATCGTGAGATATCGTGAAATGCCGGAGTTGGATATTGTGAAATAAAAAAATATAGTTATATATCGTGAAATACTGGCGTTAGATAGAGTGAAATCAAAATATATAGTTAGATATCGTGAAATGCCATCGTTGGATATCGTGAAATCAAAAAATATCGTGAGATATCGTGAAATGCCGCCATTGGATAGACTGAAATAAAAAAATATAGTTAGATATCGTGAAATGCTGGTGTTGGATATCGCGAAATAAAAAAATAGAGTTATATATTGTGAAATTCCGGAGTTGGATGGAGTAGAATAAAAAAATATAGTTAGATATCGTAAAATGCCGGCGTTGGATATTGTGAAATAAAGAAATAGAGTTCGATATCGTGAAATGCCGGCTTTGGATATCGTGAAATAAAAAAATAAAGTCAGATATCGTGAAATGCCGTCGTTGGATAGAGTGAAATAAGAAAATATCGTGAGATATCGTGAAATGCCGGTGTTGGATATAGTGAAATAAAAAATCATAGTTAGATATCGTGAAATGCTGGTTTTGGATATGGCGAAATAAAAAATTATAGTTAGATATCGTGAAATGCCTGCGTTGGATACAGTGAAATAAAAAAATATAGTTAGATATCGTGAAATGCCGGTGTTGGATATCATGAAATAAAAAAATATAGTTAGATATCGTAAAATGCCGGCGTTGTATGTCGTGCAATAAAAAAATAGAGTTAGATATCGTGAAATGCTGGCGTTGGATAGAGTGAAATAAAAAAATATAGTTAGATATCGTGAAATGCCGGTGTTGGATATAGTGAAATAAAAAATCATAGTTAGATATCGTGAAATGCTGGTTTTGGATATGGCGAAATAAAAAATTATAGTTAGATATCGTGAAATGCCGGCATTGGAAATAGTGAAATAAAAAAATATAGTTAGATATCGTGAAATGCTGTTGTTGGATAGAGTGAAGTCAAAAAATATAGTTAGATATCGTGAAATGCTGGTTTTGGATATGGCGAAATAAAAAAATACAGTGAGATATCGTGAAATGCCGGCGTTGGAAATAGTGAAATAAAAAAATATAGTTAGATATCGTGAAATTCCGGAGTTGGATAGAGTAAAATAAAAAATACAGTTAGATATCGTGAAATGCCGGTGTTGGATATCGTGAAATAAAAAAAAAAAGGTAGATATCGTGAAATACTGGCGTTAGATAGAGTGAAATCAAAAAATAAAGTTAGATGTCATGAAATGCCGTCGTTGGATAGAGTGAAATCAAAAAATATAGTTAGATATCGTGAAATGCCGTCGTTGGATATCGTGAAATAAAAAATTATCGTGAGATATCGTGATATGCCTGCATTGGATACAGTGAAATAAAGAAATATAGTTAGATACCGTGAAATGCCGGTGTTGGATTTCGTGAAATAAAAAAATATAGTTAGATATCGTGAAATGTCGGTGTTGGATATAGTGAAATAAAAAATTATACTTAGATATCGTGAAATGGAGGCGTTGGAAATCGTGAAATAAAAAAATATAGTTAGATATCGTGAAATGCCGGCGTTGGATAGAGTGAAATCGAAAAATATAGTTAGATATCGTGAAATACTGTAGTTGGATCGAGTGAAATCAAGAAATAGAGTTAGATATCGTGAAATGCTGGTGTTGGATACAATGAAATAAAAACATATAGTTAGATATCGTGAAATGCCGGTGTTGGATAGAGTGAAATAAAAAAATATAGTTAGATATCGTGAAATGCCGGTGTTGGATAGAGTGAAATAAAAAAATATAGTTATATATTGTGAAATGCCCCCGTTGGATAGAGTGAAATCGAAAAATATAGTTAGATATCGTGAAATGCCGACGTTGGATAGAGTGAAATCAAAAATAGAGTTAGATATCGTGAAATACTGTAGTTGGATAGAGTGAAGTCAAAAAATATAGTTAGATATCGTGAAATGCCATTGTTGGATAGAGTGAAGTCAAAAAATATAGTTAGATATCGTGAAATGCCGGCGTTGGATCGAGTGAAATCGAAAAATATAGTTAGATATCGTGATATGCCGGCGTTGGATAGAGTAAAATAAAAAATATAGTTAGATATCGTGAAATGCTGGTGTTGGATGTAGTGAAATAAAAACATATACTTAGATATCGTAAAATGCCGGCGTTGGACATCGTGAAATAAAAAAATTGAGTTAGATATCGTGAAATGCTGGCTTTGGATAGAGTGAAATAAAAAAATATAGTTAGATACCGTGAAATTCTGGTGTTCGATATGGCGAAATAAAAAATTATAGTTAGATAATGTGAAATGCCGGCGTTGGATATAGTGAAATAAAAAAATATAGTTAGATATCGTGAAATGCCGGCGTTGGATATTGTGAAATAAAAAAAATATAGTTAGATATCATGAAATGCCGTCGTCGGATAGAGTGAAATAAAAAAATATAGTTGGATATTGTGAAATGCCGTTGTTGGATACAGTGAAATAAAAAAATACAGTTAGATATCGTGAAATGCCGGCGTTGGATATAGTGAAATAAAAAAATATAATTTGATATTTTGAAATGCCGTCGTTGGACAGAGTGAAGTCAAAAAATATAGTTAGATATCGCGAAATGCCGTCGTTGGATATCGTGAATTTAAAACATATCATGAGATATCATGAAATACTGGTGTTGGATCTCGTGAAATTAAAAAATAAAGTTAGATATCGTGAAATGCCGGCGTTGGATATCGTGAAATAAAAAAATATAGTTAGACATGGTAAAATGCCAGTGTTGTATATCGTGAAATAAAAAGATAGAGTTAGATATCGTGAAATGCTGGCGTTGGATCGAGTGAAATAAAAATATATATTTAGATATTGTGAAATGCCGGCGTTGGATATAGTGAAATAAAAAAATATAGTTAGATATCGCGAAATGCCGGCATTGGTAATAGTGAAATAAAAAAATATAGTTAGATATCGTGAAATGCCGCCGTTGGATAGAGTGAAATAAAAAAATATAGTTAGATATCGTGAAATGCTGGCGTTGGATATCGTGAAATCAAAAATAGAGTTAGTTATCATGAAATACTGGCGTTGGATATCGTGAAATTAAAAAATAAAGTTATATATCGTGAAATACTCACGTTGGATAGAGTGAAATAAAAAAATATAGTTAGATATCGCGAAATGCCGTCGTTGGATATCGTGAAATTAAAAAATATGGTGACATATCGTGAAATACTGGCGTTGGATATCGTGAAATTAAAAAATAAAGTTAGATATCGTGAAATACTCCCGTTGGATAGAGTGAAATAAAAAAATATAGTTAGAAATCGCGAAATGCCGTCGTTGGATGTCGTGAAATTAAAAAATATCGTGACATATCGTGAAATACTGGCGTTGGATATCGTGAAATTAAAAAATAAAGTTAGATATCGTGAAATACTCCCGTTGGATAGAGTGAAATAAAAAAATATAGTTAGAAATCGCGAAATGCCGGCGTTGGATATCGTGAAATAAAAAGATAGAGTTAGGTATCGTGAAATGCTGGCGTTGGATCGAGTGAAATAAAAATATATATTTAGATATTGTGAAATGCCGGCGTTGGATACAGTGAAATAAAAAAATATAGTTAGATATCGCGAAATGCCGGTGTTGGTAATAGTGAAATAAAAAAATATAGTTAGATATCGTGAAATGCCGCCGTTGGATAGAGTGAAATAAAAAAATAAAGTTAGATAGCGTGAAATACCGGCGTTGGATATCGTGAAATTAAAAAATATAGTTAGAGATGGTAAAATGCCGGCGTTGGATATCGTGAAATAAAAAGAGTTAGATATCGTGAAATGCTGGCGTTGGATCGAGTGAAATAAAAATATATATTTAGATATTGTGAAATGCCGGCGTTGGATATCGTGAAATTAAAAAATATAGTTAGATATCGTGAAATACTGGCGTTGGATATCGTGAAATTAAAAAATAAAGTTATATATCGTGAAATACTCACGTTGGATAGAGTGAAATAAAAAAATATAGTTAGATATCGTGAAATGCCGGCGTTGGATAGAGTGAAATCGAAAAATATAGTGAGATATCGTGATATGCCAGAGTTGGATAGAGTGAAATAAAAAAATAGAGTTAGATATCGCGAAATGCCAGTGTTGGATAAAGTGAAATAAAAAAATATAGTTAGATATCGCAAAATTCCGGCGTTGGATAGAGTGAAATAAAGAAATAGAGTTAGATATCGTGAAATGCCGGCTTTGGATATCGTGAAATAAAAAATATAGTTAGATATCGTGAAATACTGGCGTTGGATATCGTGAAATTAAAAAATAAAGTTATATATCGTGAAATGCCGGCGTTGGATATCGTGAAATAAAAAAATAAAGGTAGATATCGTGAAATACTGGCGTTAGATAGAGTGAAATCAAAAAATAAAGTTAGATGTCATGAAATGCCGTCGTTGGATAGAGTGAAATCGAAAAATATAGTTAGATATCGTGAAATGCCGACGTTGGATAGAGTGAAATCAAAAATAGAGTTAGATATCGTGAAATACTGTAGTTGGATAGAGTGAAGTCAAAAAATATAGTTAGATATCGTGAAATGCCGTTGTTGGATAGAGTGAAGTCAAAAAATATAGTTAGATATCGTGAAATGCCGGCGTTGGATCGAGTGAAATCGAAAAATATAGTTAGATATCGTGATATCCTGGCGTTGGATAGAGTGAAATAAAAAAATATAGTTAGATATCGTGAAATGCTGGTGTTGGATATCGCGAAATAAAAAAATAGAGTTATATATTGTGAAATTCCGGAGTTGGATAGAGTAGAATAAAAAATATAGTTAGATATCGTGAAATGCCGCCGTTGGATATAATGAAATCAAAAATAGAGTTAGATATCGTGAAATACTGTAGTTGGATAGAGTGAAATCAAGAAATATAGTTAGATATCGTGAAATGCTGGTGTTGGATACAATGAAATAAAAACATATAGTTAGATATCGTGAAATGCCGGCGTTGGATAGAGTGAAATAAAAAAATATAGTTATATATTGTGAAATGCCCCCGTTGGATAGAGTGAAATCGAAAAATATAGTTAGATATCGTGAAATGCCGACGTTGGATAGAGTGAAATCAAAAATAGAGCTAGATATCGTGAAATACTGTAGTTGGATAGAGTGAAGTCAAAAAATATAGTTAGATATCGTGAAATGCCGTTGTTGGATAGAGTGAAGTCAAAAAATATAGTTAGATATCGTGAAATGCCGGCGTTGGATCGAGTGAAATCGAAAAATATAGTTAGATATCGTGATATCCTGGCGTTGGATAGAGTGAAATAAAAAAAGAGAGTTAGATATCGTGAAATGCCGGCGTTGGATATCATGAAATAAAAAAATATAGTTAGATATCGTGAAATGCCGGCGTTGGATAGAGTGAAATAAAAAAAGAGAGTTAGATATCGTGAAATGCCGTCGTTGGATAGCGTGAAATCAAAAAATATAGTTAGATATCGTGAAATGCCGGCGTTGGATATGGCGAAATAAAAAATTATAATTAGATATCGTGAAATGGCGGCATTGGAAATCGTGAAATAAAAAAATATAGCTAGATATCGTGAAATGCCGGCGTTGGATATAGTGAAATCGAAAAATATAGTTAGTTATCGCGAAATGCCAGTGTTGGATAGAGTGAAATCAAAAAATATAGTTAGATATCGTGAAATGCCGTCGTTGGATATCGTGAAATAAAAAAATATCGTGAGATATCGTGAAATGCCGGAGTTGGATATAGTGAAATAAAAAAATATAGTTATATATCGTGAAATACTGGCGTTAGATAGAGTGAAATCAAAAAATATAGTTAGATATCGTGAAATGCCGTCGTTGGATATCGTGAAATCAAAAAATATCGTGAGATATCGTGAAATGCCGCCATTGGATAGACTGAAATAAAAATATATAGTTAGATATCGTGAAATGCTGGTGTTGGATATCGCGAAATAAAAAAATAGAGTTATATATTGTGAAATTCCGGAGTTGGATGGAGTAGAATAAAAAATATAGTTAGATATCGTGAAATGCCGCCGTTGGATATAATGAAATCAAAAATAGAGTTAGATATCGTGAAATACTGCAGTTGGATAGAGTGAAATCAAGAAATAGAGTTAGATATCGTGAAATGCTGGTGTTGGATACAATGAAATAAAAACATATAGTTAGATATCGTGAAATGCCGGCGTTGGATAGAGTGAAATAAAAAAATATAGTTATATATTGTGAAATGCCGCCGTTGGATAGAGTATAATCGAAAAATATAGTTAGATATCGTGAAATGCCGACGTTGGATAGAGTGAAATCAAAAATAGAGTTAGATATCATGAAATACTGTAGTTGGATAGAGTGAAGTCAAAAAATATAGTTAGATATCGTGAAATGCCGTTGTTGGATAGAGTGAAGTCAAAAAAATATAGTTAGATATCGTGAAATGCCGGCGTTGGATAGAGTGAAATCGAAAAATATAGTTAGATATCGTGATATCCTGGCGTTGGATACAGTGAAATAAAAAAAGAGAGTTAGATATCGTGAAATGTCGTCGTTGCATAGCGTGAAATCAAAAAATATAGTTAGATATCGTGAAATGCCGGCGTTGGATAGAGTGAAATCGAAAAATATAGTTAGTTATCGCGAAATGCCAGTGTTGGATAGAGTGAAATCAAAAAATATAGTTAGATATCGTGAAATGCCGTTGTTGGATATCGTGAAATAAAAAAATATCGTGAGATATCGTGAAATGCCGGAGTTGGATATAGTGAAATAAAAAAATATAGTTATATATCGTGAAATACTGGCGTTAGATAGAGTGAAATCAAAAAATATAGTTAGATATCGTGAAATGCCGTCGTTGGATATCGTGAAATCAAAAAATATCGTGAGATATCGTGAAATGCCGCCATTGGATAGACTGAAATAAAAAAATATAGTTAGATATCGTGAAATGCTGGTGTTGGATATCGCGAAATAAAAAAATAGAGTTATATATTGTGAAATTCCGGAGTTGGATGGAGTAGAATAAAAAATATAGTTAGATATCGTGAAATGCCGCTGTTGGATATAATGAAATCAAAAATAGAGTTAGATATCGTGAAATACTGCAGTTGGATAGAGTGAAATCAAGAAATAGAGTTAGATATCGTGAAATGCTGGTGTTGGATACAATGAAATAAAAACATATAGTTAGATATCGTGAAATGCCGGCGTTGGATAGAGTGAAATAAAAAAATATAGTTATATATTGTGAAATGCCGCCGTTGGATAGAGTGAAATCGAAAAATATAGTTAGATATCGTGAAATGCCGACGTTGGATAGAGTGAAATCAAAAATAGAGTTAGATATCGTGAAATACTGTAGTTGGATAGAGTGAAGTCAAAAAATATAGTTAGATATCGTGAAATGCCGTTGTTGGATAGAGTGAAGTCAAAAAAATATAGTTAGATATCGTGAAATGCCGGCCTTGGATAGAGTGAAATCGAAAAATATAGTTAGATATCGTGATATCCTGGCGTTGGATAGAGTGAAATAAAAAAAGAGAGTTAGATATCGTGAAATGTCGTCGTTGCATAGCGTGAAATCAAAAAATATAGTTAGATATCGTGAAATGCCGGCGTTCGATATCGTGAAATAAAAAAATATAGTTAGATATCGCGAAATGCCGGTGTTGGATATCGTGAAATAAAAATATATAGTTAGATATCGTGAAATGCCGGCGTTGGATTGAGTGAAATAAAAAAATATAGTTAGATATCGTAAAATGCCGGCGTTGGATATTGTGAATTAAAGAAATAGAGTTAGATATCGTGAAATGCCGGCTTTGGATATTGTGAAATCAAAAAATATAGTTAGATATCGTGAAATGCCGTCGTTGGATATCGTGAAATAAAAAAATAAAGGTAGATATCGTGAAATGCCTGCGTTGGATAAAGTGAAATAAGAAAATATAGTTAGATATCGTGAAATGCCGGTGTTGGATATCGTGAAATAAAAGAATATAGTTAGATATCGTAAAATGCTGGCGTTGAATATCGTGCAATAAAAAAATAGAGTTAGATATCGCGAAATGCCAGCGTTGGATAGAGTGAAATAAAAAAATACAGTGAGATATCGTGAAATGCCGGCGTTGGATAGAGTTAAATAAAAAAATATAGTTAGATATCGTAAAATGCCGGCGTTGGATATTGTGAAATAAAGAAATAGAGTTCGATATCGTGAAATGCCGTCGTTGGATATCGTGAAATAAAAAAATATCGTGAGATATCGTGAAATGCCGGAGTTGGATATAGTGAAATAAAAAAATATAGTTATATATCGTGAAATACTGGCGTTAGATAGAGTGAAATCAAAAAATATAGTTAGATATCGTGAAATGCCGTCGTTGGATATCGTGAAATCAAAAAATATCGTGAGATATCGTGAAATGCCGCCATTGGATAGACTGAAATAAAAATATATAGTTAGATATCGTGAAATGCTGGTGTTGGATATCGCGAAATAAAAAAATAGAGTTATATATTGTGAAATTCCGGAGTTGGATGGAGTAGAATAAAAAATATAGTTAGATATCGTGAAATGCCGCTGTTGGATATAATGAAATCAAAAATAGAGTTAGATATCGTGAAATACTGCAGTTGGATAGAGTGAAATCAAGAATAGAGTTAGATATCGTGAAATGCTGGTGTTGGATACAATGAAATAAAAACATATAGTTAGATATCGTGAAATGCCGGCGTTGGATAGAGTGAAATAAAAAAATATAGTTATATATTGTGAAATGCCGCCGTTGGATAGAGTGAAATCGAAAAATATAGTTAGATATCGTGAAATGCCGACGTTGGATAGAGTGAAATCAAAAATAGAGTTAGATATCGTGAAATACTGTAGTTGGATAGAGTGAAGTCAAAAAATATAGTTAGATATCGTGAAATGCCGTTGTTGGATAGAGTGAAGTCAAAAAAATATAGTTAGATATCGTGAAATGCCGGCCTTGGATAGAGTGAAATCGAAAAATATAGTTAGATATCGTGATATCCTGGCGTTGGATAGAGTGAAATAAAAAAAGAGAGTTAGATATCGTGAAATGTCGTCGTTGCATAGCGTGAAATCAAAAAATATAGTTAGATATCGTGAAATGCCGGCGTTCGATATCGTGAAATAAAAAAATATAGTTAGATATCGCGAAATGCCGGTGTTGGATATCGTGAAATAAAAAAATATAGTTAGATATCGTGAAATGCCGGCGTTGGATTGAGTGAAATAAAAAAATATAGTTAGATATCGTAAAATGCCGGCGTTGGATATTGTGAATTAAAGAAATAGAGTTAGATATCGTGAAATGCCGGCTTTGGATATTGTGAAATCAAAAAATATAGTTAGATATCGTGAAATGCCGTCGTTGGATATCGTGAAATAAAAAAATAAAGGTAGATATCGTGAAATGCCTGCGTTGGATAAAGTGAAATAAGAAAATATAGTTAGATATCGTGAAATGCCGGTGTTGGATATCGTGAAATAAAAGAATATAGTTAGATATCGTAAAATGCTGGCGTTGGATATCGTGCAATAAAAAAATAGAGTTAGATATCGCGAAATGCCAGCGTTGGATAGAGTGAAATAAAAAAATACAGTGAGATATCGTGAAATGCCGTCGTTGGATAGAGTGAAATAAAAAAATATCGTGAGATATCGTGAAATGCCTGCGTTGGATACAGTGAAATAAAAAAATATAGTTAGATATCGTAAAATGCCGGCGTTGTATGTCGTGCAATAAAAAAATAGAGTTAGATATCGTGAAATGCTGGCGTTGGATATAGTGAAATCAAAAATAGAGTTAGATATCGTGAAATACTGTAGTTGGATAGAGTGAAATAAAAAAATAAAAGTTAGATATCGTGATATGCCTGCGTTGGATACAGTGAAATAAAGAAATATAGTTAGATACCGTGAAATGCCGGTGTTGGATATCGTGAAATCAAAAAATATAGTTAGATATCGTGAAATGTCGATGTTGGATATAGTGAAATAAAAAATTATACTTAGATATCGTGAAATGCTGGTTTTGGATATGGCGAAATAAAAAATTATAATTAGATATCGTGAAATGGCGGCGTTGGAAATCATGATATAAAAAAATATAGCTAGATATCGTGAAATGCCGGCGTTGGATAGAGTGAAATCGAAAAATATAGTTAGTTATCGCGAAATGCCAGTGTTGGATAGAGTGAAATCAAAAAATATAGTTAGATATCGTGAAATGCCGTCGTTGGATATCGTGAAATAAAAAAATATCGTGAGATATCGTGAAATGCCGCCATTGGATAGACTGAAATAAAAAAATATAGTTAGATATCGTGAAATGGTGTTGTTGGATATCGCGAAATAAAAAAATAGAGTTATATATTGTGAAATTCCGGAGTTGGATGGAGTAGAATAAAAAATATAGTTAGATATCGTGAAATGCCGCCGTTGGATATAATGAAATCAAAAATAGAGTTAGATATCGTGAAATACTGCAGTTGGATAGAGTGAAATCAAGAAATAGAGTTAGATATCGTGAAATGCTGGTGTTGGATACAATGAAATAAAAACATATAGTTAGATATCGTGAAATGCCGCCGTTGTATAGAATGAAATCGAAAAATATAGTTAGATATCGTGAAATGCCGACGTTGGACAGAGTGAAATCAAAAAAATATAGTTAGATATCGTGAAATGCCGACGTTGGATAGAGTGAAATCAAAAATATAGTTAGATATCGTGATATCCTGGCGTTGGATAGAGTGAAATAAAAAAAGAGAGTTAGATATCGTGAAATGTCGTCGTTGCATAGCGTGAAATCAAAAAATATAGTTAGATATCGTGAAATGCCGGCGTTCGATATCGTGAAATAAAAAAATATAGTTAGATATCGCGAAATGCCAGTGTTGGATAGAGTGAAATAAAAAAATATAGTTAGATATCGTGAAATGCCGGTGTTGGATATCGTGAAATAAAAAATATAGTTAGATATCGTGAAATGCCGGCGTTGGATAGAGTGAAGTCAAAAAAATATAGTTAGATATCGTGAAATGCCGGCGTTGGATAGAGTGAAATCGAAAAATATAGTTAGATATCGTGATATCCTGGCGTTGGATAGAGTGAAATAAAAAAAGAGAGTTAGATATCGTGAAATGTCGTCGTTGCATAGCGTGAAATCAAAAAATATAGTTAGATATCGTGAAATGCCGGCGTTCGATATCGTGAAATAAAAAAACATAGTTAGATATCGCGAAATGCCGGTGTTGGATATCGTGAAATAAAAAAATATAGTTAGATATCGTGAAATGCCGGCGTTGGATTGAGTGAAATAAAAAAATATAGTTAGATATCGTAAAATGCCGGCGTTGGATATTGTGAAATAAAGAAATAGAGTTAGATATCGTGAAATGCCGGCTTTGGATATTGTGAAATCAAAAAATATAGTTAGATATCGTGAAATGCCGTCGTTGGGTATCGTGAAATAAAAAAATAAAGGTAGATATCGTGAAATGCCTGCGTTGGATAAAGTGAAATAAGAAAATATAGTTAGATATCATGAAATGCCGGTGTTGGATATCGTGAAATAAAAGAATATAGTTAGATATCGTAAAATGCTGGCGTTGGATATCGTGCAATAAAAAAATAGAGTTAGATATCGCGAAATGCCAGCGTTGGATAGAGTGAAGTCAAAAAATATAGTTAGATATCGTGAAATGCCGGCGTTGGATCGAATGAAATCGAAAAATATAGTTAGATATCGTGATATCCTGGCGTTGGATAGAGTGAAATAAAAAAAGAGAGTTAGATATCGTGAAATGCCGGCGTTGGATATCATGAAATAAAAAAATATAGTTAGATATCGTGAAATGCCAGCGTTGGATAGAGTGAAATAAAAAAATATAGTTAGATATCGTGAAATGCCGTCATTGGATAGCGTGAAATCAAAAAATATAGTTAGATATCGTGAAATGCCGGCGTTTGATATGGCGAAATGAAAAATTATAATTAGATATCATGAAATGGCGGCATTGGAAATCGTGAAATAAAAAAATATAGTTAGATATCGTGAAATGCCGGCGTTGGATAGAGTGAAATCGAAAAATATAGTTAGTTATCGCGAAATGCCAGTGTTGGATAGAGTGAAATAAAAAAATATAGTTAGATATCGTGAAATGCCGTCGTTGGATATCGTGAAATAAAAAAATATCGTGAGATATCGTGAAATGCCGGAGTTGGATATAGTGAAATCAAAAATAGAGTTAGATATCGTGAAATACTGTAGTTGGATAGAGTGAAATCAAGAAATATAGTTAGATATCGTGAAATGCTGGTGTTGGATACAATGAAATAAAAACATATAGTTAGATATCATGAAATGCCGGCGTTGGATAGAGTGAAATAAAAAAATATAGTTATATATTGTGAAATGCCCCCGTTGGATAGAGTGAAATCAAAAATAGAGTTAGATATCGTGAAATACTGTAGTTGGATAGAGTGAAGTCAAAAAATATAGTTAGATATCGTGAAATGCCGTTGTTGGATAGAGTGAAGTCAAAAAATATAGTTAGATATCATGAAATGCCGGCGTTGGATCGAGTGAAATCGAAAAATATAGTTAGATATCGTGATATCCTGGCGTTGGATCGCGTGAAATAAAAAAAGAGAGTTAGATATCGTGAAATTCCGTCGTTGGATAGCGTGAAATCAAAAAATATAGTTAGATATCGTGAAATGCCGGCGTTGGATAGAGTGAAATCAAAAAATATAGTTAGATATCGTGAAATGCCGTCGTTGGATATCGTGAAATAAAAAAATAAAGGTAGATATCGTGAAATACTGGCGTTAGATAGAGTGAAATCAAAAAATAAAGTTAGATGTCATGAAATGCCGTCGTTGGATAGAGGGAAATCAAAAAATATAGTTAGATATCGTGAAATGCCGGCGTTGGATATAGTGAAATCAAAAATAGAGTTAGATATCGTGAAATACTGTAGTTGGATAGAGTGAAATAAAAAAATAAAAGTTAGATATCGTGATATGCCTGCATTGGATACAGTGAAATAAAGAAATATAGTTAGATACCGTGAAATGCCGGTGTTGGATATCGTGAAATCAAAAAATATAGTTAGATATCGTGAAATGTCGGTGTTGGATATAGTGAAATAAAAAATTATACTTAGATATCGTGAAATGCTGGTTTTGGATATGGCGAAATAAAAAATTATAATTAGATATCGTGAAATGCCGGCGTTGGATAGAGTGAAATCGAAAAATATAGTTAGTTATCGCGAAATGCCAGTGTTGGATAGAGTGAAATCAAAAAATATAGTTAGATATCGTGAAATGCCGTCGTTGGATATCGTGAAATAAAAAAATATCGTGAGATATCGTGAAATGCCGCCATTGGATAGACTGAAATAAAAAAATATAGTTAGATATCGTGAAATGGTGTTGTTGGATATCGCGAAATAAAAAAATAGAGTTATATGTTGTGAAATTCCGGAGTTGGATGGAGTAGAATAAAAAATATAGTTAGATATCGTGAAATGCCGCCGTTGGATATAATGAAATCAAAAATAGAGTTAGATATCGTGAAATACTGCAGTTGGATAGAGTGAAATCAAGAAATAGAGTTAGATATCGTGAAATGCTGGTGTTGGATACAATGAAATAAAAACATATAGTTAGATATCGTGAAATGCCGGCGTTGGACAGAGTGAAATCGAAAAATATAGTTATATATTGTGAAATGCCGCCGTTGGATAGAGTGAAATCAAAAAATATAGTTAGATATCGTGAAATGCCGACGTTGGACAGAGTGAAATCAAAAAAATATAGTTAGATATCGTGAAATGCCGACGTTGGATATCGTGAAATCAAAAAATATAGTTAGATATCGTGAAATGCCGTCGTTGGATATCGTGAAATAAAAAAATAAAGGTAGATATCGTGAAATACTGATGTTAGATAGAGTGAAATCAAAAAATAAAGTTAGATGTCATGAAATGCCGTCGTTGGATAGAGTGAAATCAAAAAATATAGTTAGATATCGTGAAATGCTGGCTTTGGATAGAGTGAAATCAAAAAATATAGTTAGATACCGTGAAATTCTGGTGTTGGATATGGCGAAATAAAAAATTATAGTTAGATAATGTGAAATGCCGGCGTTGGATATAGTGAAATAAAAAAATATAGTTAGATATCGTGAAATGCCGGCGTTGGATATAGTGAAATAAAAAAATATAGTTAGATATCATGAAATGCCGTCGTTGGATAGAGTGAAATAAAAAAATATAGTTGGATATTGTGAAATGCCGTTGTTGGATACAGTGAAATAAAAAAATACAGTTAGATATCGTGAAATGCCGGCGTTGGATATAGTGAAATAAAAAAATATAATTTGATATCTTGAAATGCCGTCGTTGGACAGAGTGAAGTCAAAAAATATAGTTAGATATCGCGAAATGCCGTCGTTGGATTTCGTGAATTTAAAACATATCATGAGATATCATGAAATACTGGTGTTGGATCTCGTGAAATTAAAAAATAAAGTTAGATATCGTGAAATGCCGGCGTTCGATATCGTGAAATAAAAAATATAGTTAGATATGGTAAAATGCCAGTGTTGTATATCGTGAAATAAAAAGATAGAGTTAGATATCGTGAAATGCTGGCGTTGGATCGAGTGAAATAAAAATATATATTTAGATATTGTGAAATGCCGGCGTTGGATACAGTGAAATAAAAAAATATAGTTAGATATCGCGAAATGCCGGCGTTGGTAATAGTGAAATAAAAAAATATAGTTAGATATCGTGAAATGCCGCCGTTGGATAGAGTGAAATAAAAAAATAAAGTTAGATAGCATGAAATACCGGCGTTGGATATCGTGAAATTAAAAAATATAGTTAGAGATGGTAAAATTCCGGCGTTGGATATCGTGAAATAAAAAGAGTTAGATATCGTGAAATGCTGGCGTTGGATCGAGTGAAATAAAAATATATATTTAGATATTGTGAAATGCCGGCGTTGGATATAGTGAAATAAAAAAATATAGTTAGATATCGTGAAATGCCGGCGTTGGATAGAGTGAAATCGAAAAATATAGTTAGATATCGTGATATGCCAGAGTTGGATAGAGTGAAATAAAAAAATAGAGTTAGATATCGCGAAATGCCAGTGTTGGATAAAGTGAAATAAAAAAATATAGTTAGATATCGCAAAATTCCGGCGTTGGATAGAGTGAAAAAAAGAAATAGAGTTAGATATCGTGAAATGCCAGCTTTGGATATCGTGAAATAAAAAATATAGTTAGATATCGTGAAATACTGGCGTTGGATAGAGTGAAATCAAAAAATATAGTTAGATATCGTGAAATTCCGGTGTTGGATATCGTGAAATAAAAAAATACAGTTAGATATCGTAAAATGCCGGCGTTGGATATCGTGCAATAAAAAAATAGAGTTAGATATAGTGAAATGCTGGCGTTGGATAGAGTGAAATAAAAAAATATAGTAAGATATCGCGAAATGCCGTCGTTGGAAAGAGTGAAATCAAAAATTATAGTTAGATATCATGAAATGCGGTCATTGGATATCGTGAAATAAAAAAATATCGTGAGATATCGTGAAATGCCTCCGTTGGATACAGTGAAATAAAGAAATATAGTTAGATACCGTGAAATGCCGGTGTTGGATATCGTGAAATAAAAAAATATAGTTAGATATCGTGAAATGCTGGTTTTGGATATGGCGAAATAAAAAATTATAGTTAGATATCGTGAAATGGAGGCGTTGGAAATAGTGAAATAAAAAAATATAGTTAGATATCGTGAAATTCCGTTGTTGGATAGAGTGAAATCAAAAAATATAATTAGATATCGTGAAATGCCGTCGTTGGATATCGTGAAATAAAAAAATATCGTAAGATATCGTGAAATGCTGGTGTTCGATATAGTGAAATAAAAAAATATAGTTATATATCGTGAAATTCCGGAGTTGGATAGAGTAAAATAAAAAATACAGTTAGATATCGTGAAATGCCGGCGTTGGATATCGTGAAATAAAAAAATAAAGGTAGATATCGTGAAATACTGGCGTTAGATAGAGTGAAATCAAAAAATAAAGTTAGATGTCATGAAATGCCGTCGTTGGATAGAGTGAAATCAAAAAATATAGTTAGATATCGTGAAATGCCGTCGTTGGATATCGTGAAATAAAAAAATATCGTGAGATATCGTGAAATGCCGCCATTGGATAGACTGAAATAAAAAAATATAGTTAGATATCGTGAAATGCTGGTGCTGGATATCGCGAAATAAAAAAATAAAGTCAGATATCGTGAAATGCCGTCGTTGGATAGAGTGAAATAAAAAAATATCGTGAGATATCGTGAAATGCCTGCGTTGGATACAGTGAATTAAAAAAATATAGTTAGATATCGTGAAATGCCGGTGTTGGATATCATGAAATAAAAAAATATAGTTAGATATCGTAAAATGCCGGCGTTGGATGTCGTGCAATAAAAAATTAGAGTTAGATATCGTGAAATGCTGGCTTTGGATAGAGTGAAATAAAATAATATAGTTAGATATCGTGAAATGCCGGTGTTGGATATAGTGAAATAAAAAATCATAGTTAGATATCGTGAAATGCTGGTTTTGGATATGGCGAAATAAAAAATTATAGTTAGATATCGTGAAATGCCGGCATTGGAAATAGTGAAATAAAAAAATATAGTTAGATATCGTGAAATGCTGTTGTTGGATAGAGTGAAGTCAAAAAATATAGTTAGATATCATGAAATGCCGGCGTTGGATAGAGTGAAATCGAAAAATATAGTTAGATATCGTGATATGCCAGAGTTGGATAGAGTGAAATAAAAAAATAGAGTTAGATATCGCGGAAATGCCAGTGTTGGATAGAGTGAAATAAAAAAATATAGTTAGATATCGCAAAATTCCGGCGTTGGATACAGTGAAATAAAGAAATAGAGTTAGATATCGTGAAATGCCGGCTTTGGATATCATGAAATAAAAAATATAGTTAGATATCGTGAAATACTGGCGTTGGATAGAGTGAAATCAAAAAATAGAGTTAGATATCGTGAAATGCCGTTGTTGGATATCGTGAAATAAAAAAATATAGTTAGATATCGTGAAATTCCGGTGTTGGATATCGTGAAATAAAAAAATTCAGTTAGATATCGTCAAATGCCGGCGTTGGATATCGTGAAATAAAAAAATACAGTTAGATATCGTAAAATGCCAGCGTTGGATATCGTGCAATAAAAAAATAGAGTTAGATATCGTGAAATGCCGGCTTTGGATATCGTGAAATCAAAAAATATAGTTAGATATCGTGAAATGCCGTCGTTGGATATCGTGAAATAAAAAAATAAAGGTAGATATCGTGAAATACTGACGTTAGATAGAGTGAAATCAAAAAATAAAGTTAGATGTCATGAAATGCCGTCGTTGGATAGAGTGAAATCAAAAAATATAGTTAGATATCGTGAAATGCTGGCTTTGGATAGAGTGAAATCAAAAAATATAGTTAGATACCGTGAAATTCTGGTGTTGGATATAGTGAAATAAAAAAATATAGTTAGATATCGTGAAATGCCGGCGTTGGATATAGTGAAATAAAAAAATATAGTTAGATATCATGAAATGCCGTCGTTGGATAGAGTGAAATAAAAAAATATAGTTGGATATTGTGAAATGCCGTTGTTGGATACAGTGAAATAAAAAAATACAGTTAGATATCGTGAAATGCCGGCGTTGGATATAGTGAAATAAAAAAATATAATTTGATATCTTGAAATGCCGTCGTTGGACAGAGTGAAGTCAAAAAATATAGTTAGATATCGCGAAATGCCGTCGTTGGATTTCGTGAATTTAAAACATATCATGAGATATCATGAAATACTGGTGTTGGATCTCGTGAAATTAAAAAATAAAGTTAGATATCGTGAAATGCCGGCGTTCGATATCGTGAAATAAAAAAATATAGTTAGATATGGTAAAATGCCAGTGTTGTATATCGTGAAATAAAAAGATAGAGTTAGATATCGTGAAATGCTGGCGTTGGATCGAGTGAAATAAAAATATATATTTAGATATTGTGAAATGCCGGCGTTGGATATAGTGAAATAAAAAAATATAGTTAGATATCGCGAAATGCCGGCATTGGTAATAGTGAAATAAAAAAATATAGTTAGATATCGTGAAATGCCGCCGTTGGATAGAGTGAAATAAAAAAATATAGTTAGATATCATGAAATGCTGGCGTTGGATATCGTGAAATCAAAAATAGAGTTAGTTATCATGAAATACTGGCGTTGGATATCGTGAAATTAAAAAATAAAGTTATATATCGTGAAATACTGACGTTAGATAGAGTGAAATCAAAAAATAAAGTTAGATGTCATGAAATGCCGTCGTTGGATAGAGTGAAATCAAAAAATATAGTTAGATATTGTGAAATGCCGGCGTTGGATATAGTGAAATCAAAAATAAAGTTAGATATCGTGAAATGCCGGCGTTGGATAGAGTGAAATTGAAAAATATAGTTAGATATCGTGATATGCCGGCGTTGGATAGAGTAAAATAAAAAATATACTTGGATATCGTGAAATGCTGGTGTTGGATGTAGTGAAATAAAAACATATACTTAGATATCGTAAAATGCCGGCGTTGGACATCGTGAAATAAAAAAATTGAGTTAGATATCGTGAAATGCTGGCTTTGGATAGAGTTAAATAAAAAAATATAGTTAGATACCGTGAAATTCTGGTGTTGGATATGGCGAAATAAAAAATTATAGTTAGATAATGTGAAATGCCGGCGTTGGATATAGTGAAATAAAAAAATATAGTTAGATATCGTGAAATGCCGGCGTTGGATATTGTGAAATAAAAAAATATAGTTAGATATCATGAAATGCCGTCGTCGGATAGAGTGAAATAAAAAAATATAGTTGGATATTGTGAAATGCCGTTGTTGGATACAGTGAAATAAAAAAATACAGTTAGATATCGTGAAATGCCGGCGTTGGATATAGTGAAATAAAAAAATATAATTTGATATCTTGAAATGCCGTCGTTGGACAGAGTGAAGTCAAAAAATATAGTTAGATATCGTGAAATGCCGGCGTTGGATATCGTGAAATAAAAAAATATAGTTAGATATGGTAAAATGCCAGTGTTGTATATCGTGAAATAAAAAGATAGAGTTAGATATCGTGAAATGCCGGCGTTGGATAGAGTGAAATCGAAAAATATAGTTAGTTATCGCGAAATGCCAGTGTTGGATAGAGTGAAATCAAAAAATATAATTAGATATCGTGAAATGCCGTCGTTGGATATCGTGAAATAAAAAAATATCGTGAGATATCGTGAAATGCCGGAGTTGGATATAGTGAAATAAAAAAATATAGTTATATATCGTGAAATTCCGGAGTTGGATAGAGTAAAATAAAAAATACAGTTAGATATCGTGAAATGCCGTTGTTGGATATCGTGAAATAAAAAAATAAAGGTAGATATCGTGAAATACTGGCGTTAGATAGGGTGAAATCAAAAAATAAAGTTAGATGTCATGAAATGCCGTCGTTGGATAGAGTGAAATCAAAAAATATAGTTAGATATCGTGAAATGCTGGTGTTGGATATCGCGAAATAAAAAAATAGAGTTATATATTGTGAAATTCCGGAGTTGGATAGAGTAGAATAAAAAATATAGTTAGATATCGTGAAATGCCGCCGTTGGATATAATATAATCAAAAATAGAGTTAGATATCGTGAAATACTGTAGATGGATAGAGTGAAATCAAGAAATAGAGTTAGATATCGTGAAATGCTGGTGTTGGATACAATGAAATAAAAACATATAGTTAGATATCGTGAAATGCCGGCGTTGGATAGAGTGAAATAAAAAAATATAGTTATATATTGTGAAATGCCCCCGTTGGATAGAGTGAAATCGAAAAATATAGTTAGATATCGTGAAATGCCGACGTTGGATAGAGTGAAATCAAAAATAGAGTTAGATATCGTGAAATACTGTAGTTGGATAGAGTGAAGTCAAAAAATATAGTTAGATATCGTGAAATGCCATTGTTGGATAGAGTGAAGTCAAAAAATATAGTTAGATATCGTGAAATGCTGGCGTTGGATCGAGTGAAATCGAAAAATATAGTTAGATATCGTGATATGCCGGCGTTGGATAGAGTAAAATAAAAAATATAGTTAGATATCGTGAAATGCTGGTGTTGGATGTAGTGAAATAAAAACATATACTTAGATATCGTAAAATGCCGGCGTTGGACATCGTGAAATAAAAAAATTGAGTTAGATATCGTGAAATGCTGGCTTTGGATAGAGTGAAATAAAAAAATATAGTTAGATACCGTGAAATTCTGGTGTTGGATATGGCGAAATAAAAAATTATAGTTAGATAATGTGAAATGCCGTCGTCGGATAGAGTGAAATAAAAAAATATAGTTGGATATTGTGAAATGCCGTTGTTGGATACAGTGAAATAAAAAAATACAGTTAGATATCGTGAAATGCCGGCGTTGGATATAGTGAAATAAAAAAATATAATTTGATATTTTGAAATGCCGTCGTTGGACAGAGTGAAGTCAAAAAATATAGTTAGATATCGCGAAATGCCGTCGTTGGATATCGTGAATTTAAAACATATCATGAGATATCATGAAATACTGGTGTTGGATCTCGTGAAATTAAAAAATAAAGTTAGATATCGTGAAATGCCGGCGTTGGACATCGTGAAATAAAAAAATATAGTTAGATATCGTGAAATGTCGGTGTTGGATATAGTGAAATAAAAAATTATAGTTAGATATCGTGAAATGCTGGTTTTGGATATGGCGAAATAAAAAATTATAGTTAGATATCGTGAAATGGCGGCGTTGGAAATAGTGAAATAAAAAAATATAGTTAGATATCGTGAAATACCGTCGTTGGATATCGTGAAATAAAAAAATATCGTAAGATATCATGAAATGCCGGTGTTCGATATAGTGAAATAAAAAAATATAGTTATATATCGTGAAATTCCGGAGTTGGATAGAGTAAAATAAAAGATACAGTTAGATATCGTGAAATGCCGGCGTTGGATATCGTGAAATAAAAAAATAAAGGTAGATATCGTGAAATACTGGCGTTAGATAGAGTGAAATCAAAAAATAAAGTTAGATGTCATGAAATGCCGTCGTTGGATAGAGTGAAATCGAAAAATATAGTTAGATATCGTGAAATGCCGACGTTGGATAGAGTGAAATCAAAAATAGAGTTAGATATCGTGAAATACTGTAGTTGGATAGAGTGAAGTCAAAAAATATAGTTAGATATCGTGAAATGCCGTTGTTGGATAGAGTGAAGTCAAAAAATATAGTTAGATATCGTGAAATGCCGGCGTTGGATCGAGTGAAATCGAAAAATATAGTTAGATATCGTGATATCCTGGCGTTGGATAGAGTGAAATAAAAAAAGAGAGTTAGATATCGTGAAATGCCGGCGTTGGATATCGTGAAATAAAAAAATATAGTTAGATATCGTGAAATGCCGGCGTTGGATAGAGTGAAATAAAAAAAGAGAGTTAGATATCGTGAAATGCCGTCATTGGATAGCGTGAAATCGAAAAATATAGTTAGTTATCGCGAAATGCCGGTGTTGGATAGAGTGAAATCAAAAAATATAGTTAGATATCGTGAAATGCCGTCGTTGGATATCGTGAAATAAAAAAATATCGTGAGATATCGTGAAATGCCGGAGTTGGATATAGTGAAATAAAAAAAGATAGTTATATATCGTGAAATTACAGAGTTGGATAGAGTAAAATAAAAAATACAGTTAGATATCGTGAAATGCCGGTGTTGGATATCGTGAAATAAAAGAATAAAGGTAGATATCGTGAAATACTGGCGTTAGATAGAGTGAAATCAAAAAATAAAGTTAGATGTCATGAAATGCCGTCGTTGGATAGAGTGAAATCAAAAAATATAGTTAGATATCGTGAAATGCCGTCGTTGGATATCGTGAAATAAAAAAATATCGCAAGATATCGTGAAATGCCGCCATTGGATAGACTGAAATAAAAAAATATAGTTAGATATCGTGAAATGCTGGTGTTGGATATCGCGAAATAAAAAAATAGAGTTATATATTGTGAAATTCCGGAGTTGGATAGAGTAGAATAAAAAATATAGTTAGATATCGTGAAATGCCGCCGTTGGATATAATGAAATCAAAAATAGAGTTAGATATCGTGAAATACTGTAGTTGGATAGAGTGAAATCAAGAAATATAGTTAGATATCCTGAAATGCCGGTGTTGGATACAATGAAATAAAAACATATAGTTAGATATCGTGAAATGCCGGCGTTGGATAGAGTGAAATAAAAAAATATAGTTATATATTGTGAAATGCCCCCGTTGGATAGAGTGAAATCGAAAAATATAGTTAGATATCGTGAAATGCCGACGTTGGATAGAGTGAAATCAAAAAATATAGTTAGATATCGTGAAATGCCGTTGTTGGATAGAGTGAAGTCAAAAAATATAGTTAGATATCGTGAAATGCCGGCGTTGGATCGAGTGAAATCGAAAAATATAGTTAGATATCGTGATATCCTGGCGTTGGATAGAGTGAAATAAAAAAAGAGAGTTAGATATCGTGAAATGCCGGCGTTGGATATCATGAAATAAAAAAATATAGTTAGATATCGTGAAATGCCGGTGTTGGATACAATGAAATAAAAACATATAGTTAGATATCGTGAAATGCCGGCGTTGGATAGAGTGAAATAAAAAAAGAGAGTTAGATATCGTGAAATGCCGTCGTTGGATAGCGTGAAATCAAAAAATATAGTTAGATATCGTGAAATGTCGGTGTTGGATATAGTGAAATAAAAAATTATAGTTAGATATCGTGAAATGCTGGTTTTGGATATGGCGAAATAAAAAATTATAGTTAGATATCGTGAAATGGCGGCGTTGGAAATAGTGAAATAAAAAAATATAGTTAGATATCGTGAAATACCGTCGTTGGATATCGTGAAATAAAAAAATATCGTAAGATATCATGAAATGCCGGTGTTCGATATAGTGAAATAAAAAAATATAGTTATATATCGTGAAATTCCGGAGTTGGATAGAGTAAAATAAAAAATACAGTTAGATATCGTGAAATGCCGGCGTTGGATATCGTGAAATAAAAAAATAAAGGTAGATATCGTGAAATACTGGCGTTAGATAGAGTGAAATCAAAAAATAAAGTTAGATGTCATGAAATGCCGTCGTTGGATAGAGTGAAATCGAAAAATATAGTTAGATATCGTGAAATGCCGACGTTGGATAGAGTGAAATCAAAAATAGAGTTAGATATCGTGAAATACTGTAGTTGGATAGAGTGAAGTCAAAAAATATAGTTAGATATCGTGAAATGCCGTTGTTGGATAGAGTGAAGTCAAAAAATATAGTTAGATATCGTGAAATGCCGGCGTTGGATCGAGTGAAATCGAAAAATATAGTTAGATATCGTGATATCCTGGCGTTGGATAGAGTGAAATAAAAAAAGAGAGTTAGATATCGTGAAATGCCGGCGTTGGATATCGTGAAATAAAAAAATATAGTTAGATATCGTGAAATGCCGGCGTTGGATAGAGTGAAATAAAAAAAGAGAGTTAGATATCGTGAAATGCCGTCATTGGATAGCGTGAAATCGAAAAATATAGTTAGTTATCGCGAAATGCCGGTGTTGGATAGAGTGAAATCAAAAAATATAGTTAGATATCGTGAAATGCCGTCGTTGGATATCGTGAAATAAAAAAATATCGTGAGATATCGTGAAATGCCGGAGTTGGATATAGTGAAATAAAAAAAGATAGTTATATATCGTGAAATTACAGAGTTGGATAGAGTAAAATAAAAAATACAGTTAGATATCGTGAAATGCCGGTGTTGGATATCGTGAAATAAAAGAATAAAGGTAGATATCGTGAAATACTGGCGTTAGATAGAGTGAAATCAAAAAATAAAGTTAGATGTCATGAAATGCCGTCGTTGGATAGAGTGAAATCAAAAAATATAGTTAGATATCGTGAAATGCCGTCGTTGGATATCGTGAAATAAAAAAATATCGCGAGATATCGTGAAATGCCGCCATTGGATAGACTGAAATAAAAAAATATAGTTAGATATCGTGAAATGCTGGTGTTGGATATCGCGAAATAAAAAAATAGAGTTATATATTGTGAAATTCCGGAGTTGGATAGAGTAGAATAAAAAATATAGTTAGATATCGTGAAATGCCGCCGTTGGATATAATGAAATCAAAAATAGAGTTAGATATCGTGAAATACTGTAGTTGGATAGAGTGAAATCAAGAAATATAGTTAGATATCCTGAAATGCCGGTGTTGGATACAATGAAATAAAAACATATAGTTAGATATCGTGAAATGCCGGCGTTGGATAGAGTGAAATAAAAAAATATAGTTATATATTGTGAAATGCCCCCGTTGGATAGAGTGAAATCGAAAAATATAGTTAGATATCGTGAAATGCCGACGTTGGATAGAGTGAAATCAAAAATAGAGCTAGATATCGTGAAATACTGTAGTTGGATAGAGTGAAGTCAAAAAATATAGTTAGATATCGTGAAATGCCGTTGTTGGATAGAGTGAAGTCAAAAAATATAGTTAGATATCGTGAAATGCCGGCGTTGGATCGAGTGAAATCGAAAAATATAGTTAGATATCGTGATATCCTGGCGTTGGATAGAGTGAAATAAAAAAAGAGAGTTAGATATCGTGAAATGCCGGCGTTGGATATCATGAAATAAAAAAATATAGTTAGATATCGTGAAATGCCGGTGTTGGATACAATGAAATAAAAACATATAGTTAGATATCGTGAAATGCCGGCGTTGGATAGAGTGAAATAAAAAAAGAGAGTTAGATATCGTGAAATGCCGTCGTTGGATAGCGTGAAATCAAAAAATATAGTTAGATATCGTGAAATGCCGGCGTTGGATATGGCGAAATAAAAAATTATAATTAGATATCGTGAAATGGCGGCATTGGAAATCGTGAAATAAAAAAATATAGCTAGATATCGTGAAATGCCGGCGTTGGATATAGTGAAATCGAAAAATATAGTTAGTTATCGCGAAATGCCAGTGTTGGATAGAGTGAAATCAAAAAATATAGTTAGATATCGTGAAATGCCGTCGTTGGATATCGTGAAATAAAAAAATATCGTGAGATATCGTGAAATGCCGGAGTTGGATATAGTGAAATAAAAAAATATAGTTATATATCGTGAAATACTGGCGTTAGATAGAGTGAAATCAAAAAATAGAGTTAGATATCGTGAAATGCCGTCGTTGGATATCGTGAAATCAAAAAATATCGTGAGATATCGTGAAATGCCGCCATTGGATAGACTGAAATAAAAATATATAGTTAGATATCGTGAAATGCTGGTGTTGGATATCGCGAAATAAAAAAATAGAGTTATATATTGTGAAATTCCGGAGTTGGATGGAGTAGAATAAAAAATATAGTTAGATATCGTGAAATGCCGCCGTTGGATATAATGAAATCAAAAATAGAGTTAGATATCGTGAAATACTGCAGTTGGATAGAGTGAAATCAAGAAATAGAGTTAGATATCGTGAAATGCTGGTGTTGGATACAATGAAATAAAAACATATAGTTAGATATCGTGAAATGCCGGCGTTGGATAGAGTGAAATAAAAAAATATAGTTATATATTGTGAAATGCCGCCGTTGGATAGAGTATAATCGAAAAATATAGTTAGATATCGTGAAATGCCGACGTTGGATAGAGTGAAATCAAAAATAGAGTTAGATATCGTGAAATACTGTAGTTGGATAGAGTGAAGTCAAAAAATATAGTTAGATATCGTGAAATGCCGTTGTTGGATAGAGTGAAGTCAAAAAAATATAATTAGATATCGTGAAATGCCGGCGTTGGATAGAGTGAAATCGAAAAATATAGTTAGATATCGTGATATCCTGGCGTTGGATACAGTGAAATAAAAAAAGAGAGTTAGATATCGTGAAATGTCGTCGTTGCATAGCGTGAAATCAAAAAATATAGTTAGATATCGTGAAATGCCGGCGTTCGATATCGTGAAATAAAAAAATATAGTTAGATATCGTGAAATGCCGGCGTTGGATAGAGTGAAATCGAAAAATATAGTTAGTTATCGCGAAATGCCAGTGTTGGATAGAGTGAAATCAAAAAATATAGTTAGATATCGTGAAATGCCGTTGTTGGATATCGTGAAATAAAAAAATATCGTGAGATATCGTGAAATGCCGGAGTTGGATATAGTGAAATAAAAAAATATAGTTATATATCGTGAAATACTGGCGTTAGATAGAGTGAAATCAAAAAATATAGTTAGATATCGTGAAATGCCGTCGTTGGATATCGTGAAATCAAAAAATATCGTGAGATATCGTGAAATGCCGCCATTGGATAGACTGAAATAAAAAAATATAGTTAGATATCGTGAAATGCTGGTGTTGGATATCGCGAAATAAAAAAATAGAGTTATATATTGTGAAATTCCGGAGTTGGATGGAGTAGAATAAAAAATATAGTTAGATATCGTGAAATGCCGCTGTTGGATATAATGAAATCAAAAATAGAGTTAGATATCGTGAAATACTGCAGTTGGATAGAGTGAAATCAAGAATAGAGTTAGATATCGTGAAATGCTGGTGTTGGATACAATGAAATAAAAACATATAGTTAGATATCGTGAAATGCCGGCGTTGGATAGAGTGAAATAAAAAAATATAGTTATATATTGTGAAATGCCGCCGTTGGATAGAGTGAAATCGAAAAATATAGTTAGATATCGTGAAATGCCGACGTTGGATAGAGTGAAATCAAAAATAGAGTTAGATATCGTGAAATACTGTAGTTGGATAGAGTGAAGTCAAAAAATATAGTTAGATATCGTGAAATGCCGTTGTTGGATAGAGTGAAGTCAAAAAAATATAGTTAGATATCGTGAAATGCCGGCCTTGGATAGAGTGAAATCGAAAAATATAGTTAGATATCGTGATATCCTGGCGTTGGATAGAGTGAAATAAAAAAATATAGTTAGATATCGCGAAATGCCGGTGTTGGATATCGTGAAATAAAAAAATATAGTTAGATATCGTGAAATGCCGGCGTTGGATTGAGTGAAATAAAAAAATATAGTTAGATATCGTAAAATGCCGGCGTTGGATATTGTGAATTAAAGAAATAGAGTTAGATATCGTGAAATGCCGGCTTTGGATATTGTGAAATCAAAAAATATAGTTAGATATCGTGAAATGCCGTCGTTGGATATCGTGAAATAAAAAAATAAAGGTAGATATCGTGAAATGCCTGCGTTGGATAAAGTGAAATAAGAAAATATAGTTAGATATCATGAAATGCCGGTGTTGGATATCGTGAAATAAAAGAATATAGTTAGATATCGTAAAATGCTGGCGTTGAATATCGTGCAATAAAAAAATAGAGTTAGATATCGCGAAATGCCAGCGTTGGATAGAGTGAAATAAAAAAATACAGTGAGATATCGTGAAATGCCGGCGTTGGATAGAGTTAAATAAAAAAATATAGTTAGATATCGTAAAATGCCGGCGTTGGATATTGTGAAATAAAGAAATAGAGTTCGATATCGTGAAATGCCGTCGTTGGATATCGTGAAATAAAAAAATATCGTGAGATATCGTGAAATGCCGGAGTTGGATATAGTGAAATAAAAAAATATAGTTATATATCGTGAAATACTGGCGTTAGATAGAGTGAAATCAAAAAATATAGTTAGATATCGTGAAATGCCGTCGTTGGATATCGTGAAATCAAAAAATATCGTGAGATATCGTGAAATGCCGCCATTGAATAGACTGAAATAAAAATATATAGTTAGATATCGTGAAATGCTGGTGTTGGATATCGCGAAATAAAAAAATAGAGTTATATATTGTGAAATTCCGGAGTTGGATGGAGTAGAATAAAAAATATAGTTAGATATCGTGAAATGCCGCTGTTGGATATAATGAAATCAAAAATAGAGTTAGATATCGTGAAATACTGCAGTTGGATAGAGTGAAATCAAGAATAGAGTTAGATATCGTGAAATGCTGGTGTTGGATACAATGAAATAAAAACATATAGTTAGATATCGTGAAATGCCGGCGTTGGATAGAGTGAAATAAAAAAATATAGTTATATATTGTGAAATGCCGCCGTTGGATAGAGTGAAATCGAAAAATATAGTTAGATATCGTGAAATGCCGACGTTGGATAGAGTGAAATCAAAAATAGAGTTAGATATCGTGAAATACTGTAGTTGGATAGAGTGAAGTCAAAAAATATAGTTAGATATCGTGAAATGCCGTTGTTGGATAGAGTGAAGTCAAAAAAATATAGTTAGATATCGTGAAATGCCGGCCTTGGATAGAGTGAAATCGAAAAATATAGTTAGATATCGTGATATCCTGGCGTTGGATAGAGTGAAATAAAAAAAGAGAGTTAGATATCGTGAAATGTCGTCGTTGCATAGCGTGAAATCAAAAAATATAGTTAGATATCGTGAAATGCCGGCGTTCGATATCGTGAAATAAAAAAATATAGTTAGATATCGCGAAATGCCGGTGTTGGATATCGTGAAATAAAAAAATATAGTTAGATATCGTGAAATGCCGGCGTTGGATTGAGTGAAATAAAAAAATATAGTTAGATATCGTAAAATGCCGGCGTTGGATATTGTGAATTAAAGAAATAGAGTTAGATATCGTGAAATGCCGGCTTTGGATATTGTGAAATCAAAAAATATAGTTAGATATCGTGAAATGCCGTCGTTGGATATCGTGAAATAAAAACATAAAGGTAGATATCGTGAAATGCCTGCGTTGGATATTGTGAATTAAAGAAATAGAGTTAGATATCGTGAAATGCCGGCTTTGGATATTGTGAAATCAAAAAATATAGTTAGATATCGTGAAATGCCGTCGTTGGATATCGTGAATTAAAGAAATAGAGTTAGATATCGTGAAATGCCGGCTTTGGATATTGTGAAATCAAAAAATATAGTTAGATATCGTGAAATGCCGTCGTTGGATATTGTGAATTAAAGAAATAGAGTTAGATATCGTGAAATGCCGGCTTTGGATATTGTGAAATCAAAAAATATAGTTAGATATCGTGAAATGCCGTCGTTGGATATCGTGAAATAAAAAAATAAAGGTAGATATCGTGAAATGCCTGCGTTGGATATTGTGAATTAAAGAAATAGAGTTAGATATCGTGAAATGCCGGCTTTGGATATTGTGAAATCAAAAAATATAGTTAGATATCGTAAAATGCCGGCGTTGGATATTGTGAATTAAAGAAATAGAGTTAGATATCGTGAAATGCCGGCTTTGGATATTGTGAAATCAAAAAATATAGTTAGATATCGTGAAATGCCGTCGTTGGATATCGTGAAATAAGAAAATATAGTTAGATATCGTGAAATGCCGGTGTTGGATATCGTGAAATAAAAGAATATAGTTAGATATCGTAAAATGCTGGCGTTGGATATCGTGCAATAAAAAAATAGAGTTAGATATCGCGAAATGCCAGCGTTGGATAGAGTGAAATAAAAAAATACAGTGAGATATCGTGAAATGCCGTCGTTGGATAGAGTGAAATAAAAAAATATCGTGAGATATCGTGAAATGCCTGCGTTGGATACAGTGAAATAAAAAAATATAGTTAGATATCGTAAAATGCCGGCGTTGTATGTCGTGCAATAAAAAAATAGAGTTAGATATCGTGAAATGCCGTCGTTGGATATCGTGAATTAAAGAAATAGAGTTAGATATCGTGAAATGCCGGCTTTGGATATTGTGAAATCAAAAAATATAGTTAGATATCGTGAAATGCCGTCGTTGGATATTGTGAATTAAAGAAATAGAGTTAGATATCGTGAAATGCCGGCTTTGGATATTGTGAAATCAAAAAATATAGTTAGATATCGTGAAATGCCGTCGTTGGATATCGTGAAATAAAAAAATAAAGGTAGATATCGTGAAATGCCTGCGTTGGATATTGTGAATTAAAGAAATAGATTTAGATATCGTGAAATGCCGGCTTTGGATATTGTGAAATCAAAAAATATAGTTAGATATCGTAAAATGCCGGCGTTGGATATTGTGAATTAAAGAAATAGAGTTAGATATCGTGAAATGCCGGCTTTGGATATTGTGAAATCAAAAAATATAGTTAGATATCGTGAAATGCCGTCGTTGGATATCGTGAAATAAGAAAATATAGTTAGATATCGTGAAATGCCGGTGTTGGATATCGTGAAATAAAAGAATATAGTTAGATATCGTAAAATGCTGGCGTTGGATATCGTGCAATAAAAAAATAGAGTTAGATATCGCGAAATGCCAGCGTTGGATAGAGTGAAATAAAAAAATACAGTGAGATATCGTGAAATGCCGTCGTTGGATAGAGTGAAATAAAAAAATATCGTGAGATATCGTGAAATGCCTGCGTTGGATACAGTGAAATAAAAAAATATAGTTAGATATCGTAAAATGCCGGCGTTGTATGTCGTGCAATAAAAAAATAGAGTTAGATATCGTGAAATGCTGGCGTTGGATATAGTGAAATCAAAAATAGAGTTAGATATCGTGAAATACTGTAGTTGGATAGAGTGAAATAAAAAAATAAAAGTTAGATATCGTGATATGCCTGCGTTGGATACAGTGAAATAAAGAAATATAGTTAGATACCGTGAAATGCCGGTGTTGGATATCGTGAAATCAAAAAATATAGTTAGATATCGTGAAATGTCGGTGTTGGATATAGTGAAATAAAAAATTATACTTAGATATCGTGAAATGCTGGTTTTGGATATGGCGAAATAAAAAATTATAATTAGATATCGTGAAATGGCGGCGTTGGAAATCATGAAATAAAAAAATATAGTTAGATATCGTGAAATGCCGGCGTTGGATAGAGTGAAATCGAAAAATATAGTTAGTTATCGCGAAATGCCAGTGTTGGATAGAGTGAAATCAAAAAATATAGTTAGATATCGTGAAATGCCGTCGTTGGATATCGTGAAATAAAAAAATATCGTGAGATATCGTGAAATGCCGCCATTGGATAGACTGAAATAAAAAAATATAGTTAGATATCGTGAAATGGTGTTGTTGGATATCGCGAAATAAAAAAATAGAGTTATATATTGTGAAATTCCAGAGTTGGATGGAGTAGAATAAAAAATATAGTTAGATATCGTGAAATGCCGCCGTTGGATATAATGAAATCAAAAATAGAGTTAGATATCGTGAAATACTGCAGTTGGATAGAGTGAAATCAAGAAATAGAGTTAGATATCGTGAAATGCTGGTGTTGGATACAATGAAATAAAAACATATAGTTAGATATCGTGAAATGCCGCCGTTGTATAGAATGAAATCGAAAAATATAGTTAGATATCGTGAAATGCCGACGTTGGACAGAGTGAAATCAAAAAAATATAGTTAGATATCGTGAAATGCCGACGTTGGATAGAGTGAAATCAAAAATATAGTTAGATATCGTGATATCCTGGCGTTGGATAGCGTGAAATAAAAAAAGAGAGTTAGATATCGTGAAATGTCGTCGTTGCATAGCGTGAAATCAAAAAATATAGCTAGATATCGTGAAATGCCGGCGTTCGATATCGTGAAATAAAAAAATATAGTTAGATATCGCGAAATGCCAGTGTTGGATAGAGTGAAATAAAAAAATATAGTTAGATATCGTGAAATGCCGGTGTTGGATATCGTGAAATAAAAAATATAGTTAGATATCGTGAAATGCCGGCGTTGGATAGAGTGAAGTCAAAAAAATATAGTAAGATATCGTGAAATGCCGGCGTTGGATAGAGTGAAATCGAAAAATATAGTTAGATATCGTGATATCCTGGCGTTGGATAGAGTGAAATAAAAAAAGAGAGTTAGATATCGTGAAATGTCGTCGTTGCATAGCGTGAAATCAAAAAATATAGTTAGATATCATGAAATGCCGGCGTTCGATATCGTGAAATAAAAAAATATAGTTAGATATCGTGAAATGCCGGCGTTGGATTGAGTGAAATAAAAAAATATAGTTAGATATCGTAAAATGCCGGCGTTGGATATTGTGAAATAAAGAAATAGAGTTAGATATCGTGAAATGCCGGCTTTGGATATTGTGAAATCAAAAAATATAGTTAGATATCGTGAAATGCCGTCGTTGGATATCGTGAAATAAAAAAAATAAAGGTAGATATCGTGAAATGCCTGCGTTGGATAAAGTGAAATAAGAAAATATAGTTAGATATCATGAAATGCCGGTGTTGGATATCGTGAAATAAAAGAATATAGTTAGATATCGTAAAATGCTGGCGTTGGATATCGTGCAATAAAAAAATAGAGTTAGATATCGCGAAATGCCAGCGTTGGATAGAGTGAAGTCAAAAAATATAGTTAGATATCGTGAAATGCCGGCGTTGGATCGAATGAAATCGAAAAATATAGTTAGATATCGTGATATCCTGGCGTTGGATAGAGTGAAATAAAAAAAGAGAGTTAGATATCGTGAAATGCCGGCGTTGGATATCATGAAATAAAAAAATATAGTTAGATATCGTGAAATGCCGGCGTTGGATAGAGTGAAATAAAAAAATATAGTTAGATATCGTGAAATGCCGTCATTGGATAGCGTGAAATCAAAAAATATAGTTAGATATCGTGAAATGCCGGCGTTTGATATGGCGAAATGAAAAATTATAATTAGATATCATGAAATGGCGGCATTGGAAATCGTGAAATAAAAAAATATAGTTAGATATCGTGAAATGCCGGCGTTGGATAGAGTGAAATCGAAAAATATAGTTAGTTATCGCGAAATGCCAGTGTTGGATAGAGTGAAATAAAAAAATATAGTTAGATATCGTGAAATGCCGTCGTTGGATATCGTGAAATAAAAAAATATCGTGAGATATCGTGAAATGCCGGAGTTGGATATAGTGAAATCAAAAATAGAGTTAGATATCGTGAAATACTGTAGTTGGACAGAGTGAAATCAAGAAATATAGTTAGATATCGTGAAATGCTGGTGTTGGATACAATGAAATAAAAACATATAGTTAGATATCATGAAATGCCGGCGTTGGATAGAGTGAAATAAAAAAATATAGTTATATATTGTGAAATGCCCCCGTTGGATAGAGTGAAATCAAAAATAGAGTTAGATATCGTGAAATACTGTAGTTGGATAGAGTGAAGTCAAAAAATATAGTTAGATATCGTGAAATGCCGTTGTTGGATAGAGTGAAGTCAAAAAATATAGTTAGATATCATGAAATGCCGGCGTTGGATCGAGTGAAATCGAAAAATATAGTTAGATATCGTGATATCCTGGCGTTGGATCGCGTGAAATAAAAAAAGAGAGTTAGATATCGTGAAATTCCGTCGTTGGATAGCGTGAAATCAAAAAATATAGTTAGATATCGTGAAATGCCGGCGTTGGATAGAGTGAAATCAAAAAATATAGTTAGATATCGTGAAATGCCGTCGTTGGATATCGTGAAATAAAAAAATAAAGGTAGATATCGTGAAATACTGGCGTTAGATAGAGTGAAATCAAAAAATAAAGTTAGATGTCATGAAATGCCGTCGTTGGATAGAGGGAAATCAAAAAATATAGTTAGATATCGTGAAATGCCGGCGTTGGATATAGTGAAATCAAAAATAGAGTTAGATATCGTGAAATACTGTAGTTGGATAGAGTGAAATAAAAAAATAAAAGTTAGATATCGTGATATGCCTGCATTGGATACAGTGAAATAAAGAAATATAGTTAGATACCGTGAAATGCCGGTGTTGGATATCGTGAAATCAAAAAATATAGATATCGTGAAATGTCGGTGTTGGATATAGTGAAATAAAAAATTATACTTAGATATCGTGAAATGCTGGTTTTGGATATGGCGAAATAAAAAATTATAATTAGATATCGTGAAATGGCGGCGTTGGAAATCGTGAAATAAAAAAATATAGTTAGATATCGTGAAATGCCGGCGTTGGATAGAGTGAAATCGAAAAATATAGTTAGTTATCGCGAAATGCCAGTGTTGGATAGAGTGAAATCAAAAAATATAGTTAGATATCGTGAAATGCCGTCGTTGGATATCGTGAAATAAAAAAATATCGTGAGATATCGTGAAATGCCGCCATTGGATAGACTGAAATAAAAAAATATAGTTAGATATCGTGAAATGGTGTTGTTGGATATCGCGAAATAAAAAAATAGAGTTATATATTGTGAAATTCCGGAGTTGGATGGAGTAGAATAAAAAATATAGTTAGATATGGTGAAATGCCGCCGTTGGATATAATGAAATCAAAAATAGAGTTAGATATCGTGAAATACTGCAGTTGGATAGAGTGAAATCAAGAAATAGAGTTAGATATCGTGAAATGCTGGTGTTGGATACAATGAAATAAAAACATATAGTTAGATATCGTGAAATGCCGGCGTTGGACAGAGTGAAATCGAAAAATATAGTTATATATTGTGAAATGCCGCCGTTGGATAGAGTGAAATCGAAAAATATAGTTAGATATCGTGAAATGCCGACGTTGGACAGAGTGAAATCAAAAAAATATAGTTAGATATCGTGAAATGCCGACGTTGGATATCGTGAAATCAAAAAATATAGTTAGATATCGTGAAATGCCGTCGTTGGATATCGTGAAATAAAAAAATAAAGGTAGATATCGTGAAATACTGACGTTAGATAGAGTGAAATAAAAAAAGAGAGTTAGATATCGTGAAATGTCGTCGTTGCATAGCGTGAAATCAAAAAAATATAGTTAGATATCGTGAAATGCCGACGTTGGATATCGTGAAATCAAAAAATATAGTTAGATATCGTGAAATGCCGACGTTGGATAGAGTGAAATCAAAAATATAGTTAGATATCGTGATATCCTGGCGTTGGATAGAGTGAAATAAAAAAAGAGAGTTAGATATCGTGAAATGTCATCGTTGCATAGCGTGAAATCAAAAAATATAGTTAGATATCGTGAAATGCCGGCGTTCGATATCGTGAAATAAAAAAATATAGTTAGATATCGCGAAATGCCAGTGTTGGATAGAGTGAAATAAAAAAATATAGTTAGATATCGTGAAATGCCGGTGTTGGATATCGTGAAATAAAAAATATAGTTAGATATCGTGAAATGCCGGCGTTGGATAGAGTGAAGTCAAAAAAATATAGTAAGATATCGTGAAATGCCGGCGTTGGATAGAGTGAAATCGAAAAATATAGTTAGATATCGTGATATCCTGGCGTTGGATAGAGTGAAATAAAAAAAGAGAGTTAGATATCGTGAAATGTCGTCGTTGCATAGCGTGAAATCAAAAAATATAGTTAGATATCATGAAATGCCGGCGTTCGATATCGTGAAATAAAAAAATATAGTTAGATATCGCGAAATGCCGGTGTTGGATATCGTGAAATAAAAAAATATAGTTAGATATCGTGAAATGCCGGCGTTGGATTGAGTGAAATAAAAAAATATAGTTAGATATCGTAAAATGCCGGCGTTGGATATTGTGAAATAAAGAAATAGAGTTAGATATCGTGAAATGCCGGCTTTGGATATTGTGAAATCAAAAAATATAGTTAGATATCGTGAAATGCCGTCGTTGGATATCGTGAAATAAAAAAATAAAGGTAGATATCGTGAAATGCCTGCGTTGGATAAAGTGAAATAAGAAAATATAGTTAGATATCATGAAATGCCGGTGTTGGATATCGTGAAATAAAAGAATATAGTTAGATATCGTAAAATGCTGGCGTTGGATATCGTGCAATAAAAAAATAGAGTTAGATATCGCGAAATGCCAGCGTTGGATAGAGTGAAGTCAAAAAATATAGTTAGATATCGTGAAATGCCGGCGTTGGATCGAATGAAATCGAAAAATATAGTTAGATATCGTGATATCCTGGCGTTGGATAGAGTGAAATAAAAAAAGAGAGTTAGATATCGTGAAATGCCGGCGTTGGATATCATGAAATAAAAAAATATAGTTAGATATCGTGAAATGCCGGCGTTGGATAGCGTGAAATCAAAAAATATAGTTAGATATCGTGAAATGCCGGCGTTTGATATGGCGAAATGAAAAATTATAATTAGATATCATGAAATGGCGGCATTGGAAATCGTGAAATAAAAAAATATAGTTAGATATCGTGAAATGCCGTCATTGGATAGCGTGAAATCAAAAAATATAGTTAGATATCGTGAAATGCCGGCGTTTGATATGGCGAAATGAAAAATTATAATTAGATATCATGAAATGGCGGCATTGGAAATCGTGAAATAAAAAAATATAGTTAGATATCGTGAAATGCCGGCGTTGGATAGAGTGAAATCGAAAAATATAGTTAGTTATCGCGAAATGCCAGTGTTGGATAGAGTGAAATAAAAAAATATAGTTAGATATCGTGAAATGCCGTCGTTGGATATCGTGAAATAAAAAAATATCGTGAGATATCGTGAAATGCCGGAGTTGGATATAGTGAAATCAAAAATAGAGTTAGATATCGTGAAATACTGTAGTTGGATAGAGTGAAGTCAAAAAATATAGTTAGATATCGTGAAATGCCGTTGTTGGATAGAGTGAAGTCAAAAAAATATAGTTAGATATCGTGAAATGCCGGCCTTGGATAGAGTGAAATCGAAAAATATAGTTAGATATCGTGATATCCTGGCGTTGGATAGAGTGAAATAAAAAAAGAGAGTTAGATATCGTGAAATGTCGTCGTTGCATAGCGTGAAATCAAAAAATATAGTTAGATATCGTGAAATGCCGGCGTTCGATATCGTGAAATAAAAAAATATAGTTAGATATCGCGAAATGCCGGTGTTGGATATCGTGAAATAAAAAAATATAGTTAGATATCGTGAAATGCCGGCGTTGGATTGAGTGAAATAAAAAAATATAGTTAGATATCGTAAAATGCCGGCGTTGGATATTGTGAATTAAAGAAATAGAGTTAGATATCGTGAAATGCCGGCTTTGGATATTGTGAAATCAAAAAATATAGTTAGATATCGTGAAATGCCGTCGTTGGATATCGTGAAATAAAAACATAAAGGTAGATATCGTGAAATGCCTGCGTTGGATATTGTGAATTAAAGAAATAGAGTTAGATATCGTGAAATGCCGGCTTTGGATATTGTGAAATCAAAAAATATAGTTAGATATCGTGAAATGCCGTCGTTGGATATCGTGAATTAAAGAAATAGAGTTAGATATCGTGAAATGCCGGCTTTGGATATTGTGAAATCAAAAAATATAGTTAGATATCGTGAAATGCCGTCGTTGGATATTGTGAATTAAAGAAATAGAGTTAGATATCGTGAAATGCCGGCTTTGGATATTGTGAAATCAAAAAATATAGTTAGATATCGTGAAATGCCGTCGTTGGATATCGTGAAATAAAAAAATAAAGGTAGATATCGTGAAATGCCTGCGTTGGATATTGTGAATTAAAGAAATAGAGTTAGATATCGTGAAATGCCGGCTTTGGATATTGTGAAATCAAAAAATATAGTTAGATATCGTAAAATGCCGGCGTTGGATATTGTGAATTAAAGAAATAGAGTTAGATATCGTGAAATGCCGGCTTTGGATATTGTGAAATCAAAAAATATAGTTAGATATCGTGAAATGCCGTCGTTGGATATCGTGAAATAAGAAAATATAGTTAGATATCGTGAAATGCCGGTGTTGGATATCGTGAAATAAAAGAATATAGTTAGATATCGTAAAATGCTGGCGTTGGATATCGTGCAATAAAAAAATAGAGTTAGATATCGCGAAATGCCAGCGTTGGATAGAGTGAAATAAAAAAATACAGTGAGATATCGTGAAATGCCGTCGTTGGATAGAGTGAAATAAAAAAATATCGTGAGATATCGTGAAATGCCTGCGTTGGATACAGTGAAATAAAAAAATATAGTTAGATATCGTAAAATGCCGGCGTTGTATGTCGTGCAATAAAAAAATAGAGTTAGATATCGTGAAATGCCGTCGTTGGATATCGTGAATTAAAGAAATAGAGTTAGATATCGTGAAATGCCGGCTTTGGATATTGTGAAATCAAAAAATATAGTTAGATATCGTGAAATGCCGTCGTTGGATATCGTGAAATAAAAAAATAAAGGTAGATATCGTGAAATGCCTGCGTTGGATATTGTGAATTAAAGAAATAGAGTTAGATATCGTGAAATGCCGGCTTTGGATATTGTGAAATCAAAAAATATAGTTAGATATCGTAAAATGCCGGCGTTGGATATTGTGAATTAAAGAAATAGAGTTAGATATCGTGAAATGCCGGCTTTGGATATTGTGAAATCAAAAAATATAGTTAGATATCGTGAAATGCCGTCGTTGGATATCGTGAAATAAGAAAATATAGTTAGATATCGTGAAATGCCGGTGTTGGATATCGTGAAATAAAAGAATATAGTTAGATATCGTAAAATGCTGGCGTTGGATATCGTGCAATAAAAAAATAGAGTTAGATATCGCGAAATGCCAGCGTTGGATAGAGTGAAATAAAAAAATACAGTGAGATATCGTGAAATGCCGTCGTTGGATAGAGTGAAATAAAAAAATATCGTGAGATATCGTGAAATGCCTGCGTTGGATACAGTGAAATAAAAAAATATAGTTAGATATCGTAAAATGCCGGCGTTGTATGTCGTGCAATAAAAAAATAGAGTTAGATATCGTGAAATGCTGGCGTTGGATATAGTGAAATCAAAAATAGAGTTAGATATCGTGAAATACTGTAGTTGGATAGAGTGAAATAAAAAAATAAAAGTTAGATATCGTGATATGCCTGCGTTGCATACAGTGAAATAAAGAAATATAGTTAGATATCGTGAAATGCCGTCGTTGGATATCGTGAAATAAAAAAATAAAGGTAGATATCGTGAAATACTGACGTTAGATAGAGTGAAATAAAAAAAGAGAGTTAGATATCGTGAAATGTCGTCGTTGCATAGCGTGAAATCAAAAAAATATAGTTAGATATCGTGAAATGCCGACGTTGGATATCGTGAAATCAAAAAATATAGTTAGATATCGTGAAATGCCGACGTTGGATAGAGTGAAATCAAAAATATAGTTAGATATCGTGATATCCTGGCGTTGGATAGAGTGAAATAAAAAAAGAGAGTTAGATATCGTGAAATGTCATCGTTGCATAGCGTGAAATCAAAAAATATAGTTAGATATCGTGAAATGCCGGCGTTCGATATCGTGAAATAAAAAAATATAGTTAGATATCGCGAAATGCCAGTGTTGGATAGAGTGAAATAAAAAAATATAGTTAGATATCGTGAAATGCCGGTGTTGGATATCGTGAAATAAAAAATATAGTTAGATATCGTGAAATGCCGGCGTTGGATAGAGTGAAGTCAAAAAAATATAGTAAGATATCGTGAAATGCCGGCGTTGGATAGAGTGAAATCGAAAAATATAGTTAGATATCGTGATATCCTGGCGTTGGATAGAGTGAAATAAAAAAAGAGAGTTAGATATCGTGAAATGTCGTCGTTGCATAGCGTGAAATCAAAAAATATAGTTAGATATCATGAAATGCCGGCGTTCGATATCGTGAAATAAAAAAATATAGTTAGATATCGCGAAATGCCGGTGTTGGATATCGTGAAATAAAAAAATATAGTTAGATATCGTGAAATGCCGGCGTTGGATTGAGTGAAATAAAAAAATATAGTTAGATATCGTAAAATGCCGGCGTTGGATATTGTGAAATAAAGAAATAGAGTTAGATATCGTGAAATGCCAGCTTTGGATATTGTGAAATCAAAAAATATAGTTAGATATCGTGAAATGCCGTCGTTGGATATCGTGAAATAAAAAAATAAAGGTAGATATCGTGAAATGCCTGCGTTGGATAAAGTGAAATAAGAAAATATAGTTAGATATCATGAAATGCCGGTGTTGGATATCGTGAAATAAAAGAATATAGTTAGATATCGTAAAATGCTGGCGTTGGATATCGTGCAATAAAAAAATAGAGTTAGATATCGCGAAATGCCAGCGTTGGATAGAGTGAAGTCAAAAAATATAGTTAGATATCGTGAAATGCCGGCGTTGGATCGAATGAAATCGAAAAATATAGTTAGATATCGTGATATCCTGGCGTTGGATAGAGTGAAATAAAAAAAGAGAGTTAGATATCGTGAAATGCCGGCGTTGGATATCATGAAATAAAAAAATATAGTTAGATATCGTGAAATGCCGGCGTTGGATAGAGTGAAATAAAAAAATATAGTTAGATATCGTGAAATGCCGTCATTGGATAGCGTGAAATCAAAAAATATAGTTAGATATCGTGAAATGCCGGCGTTTGATATGGCGAAATGAAAAATTATAATTAGATATCATGAAATGGCGGCATTGGAAATCGTGAAATAAAAAAATATAGTTAGATATCGTGAAATGCCGGCGTTGGATAGAGTGAAATCGAAAAATATAGTTAGTTATCGCGAAATGCCAGTGTTGGATAGAGTGAAATAAAAAAATATAGTTAGATATCGTGAAATGCCGTCGTTGGATATCGTGAAATAAAAAAATATCGTGAGATATCGTGAAATGCCGGAGTTGGATATAGTGAAATCAAAAATAGAGTTAGATATCGTGAAATACTGTAGTTGGACAGAGTGAAATCAAGAAATATAGTTAGATATCGTGAAATGCTGGTGTTGGATACAATGAAATAAAAACATATAGTTAGATATCATGAAATGCCGGCGTTGGATAGAGTGAAATAAAAAAATATAGTTATATATTGTGAAATGCCCCCGTTGGATAGAGTGAAATCAAAAATAGAGTTAGATATCGTGAAATACTGTAGTTGGATAGAGTGAAGTCAAAAAATATAGTTAGATATCGTGAAATGCCGTTGTTGGATAGAGTGAAGTCAAAAAATATAGTTAGATATCATGAAATGCCGGCGTTGGATCGAGTGAAATCGAAAAATATAGTTAGATATCGTGATATCCTGGCGTTGGATCGCGTGAAATAAAAAAAGAGAGTTAGATATCGTGAAATTCCGTCATTGGATAGCGTGAAATCAAAAAATATAGTTAGATATCGTGAAATGCCGGCGTTGGATAGAGTGAAATAAAAAAATATAGTTATATATTGTGAAATGCCCCCGTTGGATAGAGTGAAATCAAAAATAGAGTTAGATATCGTGAAATACTGTAGTTGGATAGAGTGAAGTCAAAAAATATAGTTAGATATCGTGAAATGCCGTTGTTGGATAGAGTGAAGTCAAAAAATATAGTTAGATATCATGAAATGCCGGCGTTGGATCGAGTGAAATCGAAAAATATAGTTAGATATCGTGATATCCTGGCGTTGGATCGCGTGAAATAAAAAAAGAGAGTTAGATATCGTGAAATTCCGTCATTGGATAGAGTGAAATCAAAAAATAAAGTTAGATGTCATGAAATGCCGTCGTTGGATAGAGGGAAATCAAAAAATATAGTTAGATATCGTGAAATGCCGGCGTTGGATATAGTGAAATCAAAAATAGAGTTAGATATCGTGAAATACTGTAGTTGGATAGAGTGAAATAAAAAAATAAAGGTTAGATATCGTGATATGCCTGCATTGGATACAGTGAAATAAAGAAATATAGTTAGATACCGTGAAATGCCGGTGTTGGATATCGTGAAATCAAAAAATATAGTTAGATATCGTGAAATGTCGGTGTTGGATATAGTGAAATAAAAAATTATACTTAGATATCGTGAAATGCTGGTTTTGGATATGGCGAAATAAAAAATTATAATTAGATATCGTGAAATGGCGGCGTTGGAAATCGTGAAATAAAAAAATATAGTTAGATATCGTGAAATGCCGGCGTTGGATAGAGTGAAATCGAAAAATATAGTTAGTTATCGCGAAATGCCAGTGTTGGATAGAGTGAAATCAAAAAATATAGTTAGATATCGTGAAATGCCGTCGTTGGATATCGTGAAATAAAAAAATATCGTGAGATATCGTGAAATGCCGCCATTGGATAGACTGAAATAAAAAAATATAGTTAGATATCGTGAAATGGTGTTGTTGGATATCGCGAAATAAAAAAATAGAGTTATATATTGTGAAATTCCGGAGTTGGATGGAGTAGAATAAAAAATATAGTTAGATATGGTGAAATGCCGCCGTTGGATATAATGAAATCAAAAATAGAGTTAGATATCGTGAAATACTGCAGTTGGATAGAGTGAAATCAAGAAATAGAGTTAGATATCGTGAAATGCTGGTGTTGGATACAATGAAATAAAAACATATAGTTAGATATCGTGAAATGCCGGCGTTGGACAGAGTGAAATCGAAAAATATAGTTATATATTGTGAAATGCCGCCGTTGGATAGAGTGAAATCGAAAAATATAGTTAGATATCGTGAAATGCCGACGTTGGACAGAGTGAAATCAAAAAAATATAGTTAGATATCGTGAAATGCCGACGTTGGATATCGTGAAATCAAAAAATATAGTTAGATATCGTGAAATGCCGTCGTTGGATATCGTGAAATAAAAAAATAAAGGTAGATATCGTGAAATACTGACGTTAGATAGAGTGAAATCAAAAAATAAAGTTAGATGTCATGAAATGCCGTCGTTGGATAGAGTGAAATCAAAAAATTTTGTTAGATATCGTGAAATGCTGGCTTTGGATAGAGTGAAATCAAAAAATATAGTTAGATACCGTGAAATTCTGGTGTTGGATATGGCGAAATAAAAAATTATAGTTAGATAATGTGAAATGCCGGCGTTGGATATAGTGAAATAAAAAAATATAGTTAGATATCGTGAAATGCCGGCGTTGGATATAGTGAAATAAAAAAATATAGTTAGATATCATGAAATGCCGTCGTTGGATAGAGTGAATTAAAAAAATATAGTTGGATATTGTGAAATGCCGTTGTTGGATACAGTGAAATAAAAAAATACAGTTAGATATCGTGAAATGCCGGCGTTGGATATAGTGAAATAAAAAAATATAATTTGATATCTTGAAATGCCGTCGTTGGACAGAGTGAAGTCAAAAAATATAGTTAGATATCGCGAAATGCCGTCGTTGGATTTCGTGAATTTAAAACATATCATGAGATATCATGAAATACTGGTGTTGGATCTCGTGAAATTAAAAAATAAAGTTAGATATCGTGAAATGCCGGCGTTCGATATCGTGAAATAAAAAAATATAGTTAGATATGGTAAAATGCCAGTGTTGTATATCGTGAAATAAAAAGATAGAGTTAGATATCGTGAAATGCTGGCGTTGGATCGAGTGAAATAAAAATATATATTTAGATATTGTGAAATGCCGGCGTTGGATATAGTGAAATAAAAAAATATAGTTAGATATCGCGAAATGCCGGCATTGGTAATAGTGAAATAAAAAAATATAGTTAGATATCGTGAAATGCCGCCGTTGGATAGAGTGAAATAAAAAAATATAGTTAGATATCGTGAAATGCTGGCGTTGGATATCGTGAAATCAAAAATAGAGTTAGTTATCATGAAATACTGGCGTTGGATATTGTGAAATTAAAAAATAAAGTTATATATCGTGAAACACTCACGTTGGATAGAGTGAAATAAAAAAATATAGTTAGATATCGCGAAATGCCGTCGTTGGATATCGTGAAATTAAAAAATATGGTGACATATCGTGAAATACTGGCGTTGGATATCGTGAAATTAAAAAATAAAGTTAGATATCGTGAAATACTCCCGTTGGATAGAGTGAAATAAAAAAATATACTTAGAAATCGCGAAATGCCGGCGTTGGATACCGTGAAATAAAAAGATAGAGTTAGGTATCGTGAAATGCTGGCGTTGGATCGAGTGAAATAAAAATATATATTTAGATATTGTGAAATGCCGGCGTTGGATACAGTGAAATAAAAAAATATAGTTAGATATCGCGAAATGCCGGCGTTGGTAATAGTGAAATAAAAAAATATAGTTAGATATCGTGAAATGCCGCCGTTGGATAGAGTGAAATAAAAAAATAAAGTTAGATAGCATGAAATACCGGCGTTGGATATCGTGAAATTAAAAAATATAGTTAGAGATGGTAAAATGCCGGCGTTGGATATCGTGAAATAAAAAGAGTTAGATATCGTGAAATGCTGGCGTTGGATCGAGTGAAATAAAAATATATATTTAGATATTGTGAAATGCCGGCGTTGGATATAGTGGAATAAAAAAATATAGTTACATATCGTGAAATGCCGGCGTTGGATAGAGTGAAATCGAAAAATATAGTTAGATATCGTGATATGCCAGAGTTGGATAGAGTGAAATAAAAAAATAGAGTTAGATATCGCAAAATTCCGGCGTTGGATAGAGTGAAAAAAAGAAATAGAGTTAGATATCGTGAAATGCCAGCTTTGGATATCGTGAAATAAAAAATATAGTTAGATATCGTGAAATACTGGCGTTGGATAGAGTGAAATCAAAAAATATAGTTAGATATCGTGAAATTCCGGTGTTGGATATCGTGAAATAAAAAAATACACTTAGATATCGTAAAATGCCGGTGTTGGATATCGTGAAATAAAAAAATACAGTTAGATATCGTAAAATGCCGGCGTTGGATATCGTGCAATAAAAAAATAGAGTTAGATATAGTGAAATGCTGGCGTTGGATAGAGTGAAATAAAAAAATATAGTAAGATATCGCGAAATGCCGTCGTTGGAAAGAGTGAAATCAAAAATTTTAGTTAGATATCATGAAATGCGGTCATTGGATATCGTGAAATAAAAAAATATCGTGAGATATCGTGAAATGCCTCCGTTGGATACAGTGAAATAAAGAAATATAGTTAGATACCGTGAAATGCCGGTGTTGGATATCGTGAAATAAAAAAATATAGTTAGATATCGTGAAATGCTGGTTTTGGATATGGCGAAATAAAAAATTATAGTTAGATATCGTGAAATGGAGGCGTTGGAAATAGTGAAATAAAAAAATATAGTTAGATATCGTGAAATTCCGTTGTTGGATAGAGTGAAATCAAAAAATATAATTAGATATCGTGAAATGCCGTCGTTGGATATCGTGAAATAAAAAAATATCGTAAGATATCGTGAAATGCTGGTGTTCGATATAGTGAAATAAAAAAATATAGTTATATATCGTGAAATTCCGGAGTTGGATAGAGTAAAATAAAAAATACAGTTAGATATCGTGAAATGCCGGCGTTGGATATCGTGAAATAAAAAAATAAAGGTAGATATCGTGAAATACTGGCGTTAGATAGAGTGAAATCAAAAAATAAAGTTAGATGTCATGAAATGCCGTCGTTGGATAGAGTGAAATCAAAAAATATAGTTAGATATCGTGAAATGCCGTCGTTGGATATCGTGAAATAAAAAAATATCGTGAGATATCGTGAAATGCCGCCATTGGATAGACTGAAATAAAAAAATATAGTTAGATATCGTGAAATGCTGGTGTTGGATATCGCGAAATAAAAAAATAGAGTTATATATTGTGAAATTCCGGAGTTGGATAGAGTAGAATAAAAAATATAGTTAGATATCGTGAAATGCCGCCGTTGGATATAATGAAATCAAAAATAGAGTTAGATATCGTGAAATACTGTAGTTGGATAGAGTGAAATCAAAAAATATAGTTAGATATCGTGAAATGCTGGTGTTGGATACAATGAAATAAAAACATATAGTTACATATCGTGAAATGCCGACGTTGGATAGAGTGAAATCAAAAATAGAGTTAGATATCGTGAAATACTGTAGTTGGATAGAGTGAAGTCAAAAAATATAGTTAGATATCGTGAAATGCCGTTGTTGGATAGAGTGAAGTCAAAAAATATAGTTAGATATCGTGAAATGCCGGCGTTGGATCGAGTGAAATCGAAAAATATAGTTAGATATCGTGATATCCTGGCGTTGGATAGAGTGAAATAAAAAAAGAGAGTTAGATATCGTGAAATGCCGGCATTGGATATCGTGAAATAAAAAAATATAGTTAGATATCGTGAAATGCCGGCGTTGGATAGAGTGAAATAAAAAAAGAGAGTTAGATATCGTGAAATGCCGTCGTTGGATATCGTGAAATAAAAAAATAAAGGTAGATATCGTGAAATGCCTGCGTTGGATAAAGTGAAATAACAAAATATAGTTAGATATCGTGAAATGCCGGTGTTGGATATCGTGAAATAAAAGAATATAGTTAGATATCGTAAAATGCTGGCGTTGGATATCGTGCAATAAAAAAATAGAGTTAGATATCGTGAAATGCCAGCGTTGGATAGAGTGAAATAAAAAAATACAGTGAGATATCGTGAAATGCCGGCGTTGGATAGAGTTAAATAAAAAAATATAGTTAGATATCGTAAAATGCCGGCGTTGGATATTGTGAAATAAAGAAATAGAGTTCGATATCGTGAAATGCCGGCTTTGGATATCGTGAAATAAAAAAATAAAGTCAGATATCGTGAAATGCCGGTGTTGGATATCATGAAATAAAAAAATATAGTTAGATATCGTAAAATGCCGGCGTTGGATGTCGTGCAATAAAAAAATAGAGTTAGATATCGTGAAATGCTGGCGTTGGATAGAGTGAAATAAAATAATATAGTTAGATATCGTGAAATGCCGGTGTTGGATATAGTGAAATAAAAAATCATAGTTAGATATGGTGAAATGCTGGTTTTGGATATGGCGAAATAAAAAATTATAGTTAGATATCGTGAAATGCCGGCATTGGAAATAGTGAAATAAAAAAATATAGTTAGATATCGTGAAATGCTGTTGTTGGATAGAGTGAAGTCAAAAAATATAGTTAGATATCATGAAATGCCGGCGTTGGATAGAGTGAAATCGAAAAATATAGTTAGATATCGTGATATGCCAGAGTTGGATAGAGTGAAATAAAAAAATAGAGTTAGATATCGCGGAAATGCCAGTGTTGGATAGAGTGAAATAAAAAAATATAGTTAGATATCGCAAAATTCCGGCGTTGGATATAGTGAAATAAAGAAATAGAGTTAGATATCGTGAAATGCCGGCTTTGGATATCATGAAATAAAAAATATAGTTAGATATCGTGAAATACTGGCGTTGGATAGAGTGAAATCAAAAAATAGAGTTAGATATCGTGAAATGCCGTTGTTGGATATCGTGAAATAAAAAAATATAGTTAGATATCGTGAAATTCCGGTGTTGGATATCGTGAAATAAAAAAATTCAGTTAGATATCGTCAAATGCCGGCGTTGGATATCGTGAAATAAAAAAATACAGTTAGATATCGTAAAATGCCAGCGTTGGATATCGTGCAATAAAAAAATAGAGTTAGATATCGTGAAATGCCGGCTTTGGATATCGTGAAATCAAAAAATATAGTTAGATATCGTGAAATGCCGTCGTTGGATATCGTGAAATAAAAAAATAAAGGTAGATATCGTGAAATACTGACGTTAGATAGAGTGAAATCAAAAAATAAAGTTAGATGTCATGAAATGCCGTCGTTGGATAGAGTGAAATCAAAAAATATAGTTAGATATCGTGAAATGCTGGCTTTGGATAGAGTGAAATCAAAAAATATAGTTAGATACCGTGAAATTCTGGTGTTGGATATAGTGAAATAAAAAAATATAGTTAGATATCGTGAAATGCCAGCGTTGGATATAGTGAAATAAAAAAATATAGTTAGATATCATGAAATGCCGTCGTTGGATAGAGTGAAATAAAAAAATATAGTTGGATATTGTGAAATGCCGTTGTTGGATACAGTGAAATAAAAAAATACAGTTAGATATCGTGAAATGCCGGCGTTGGATATAGTGAAATAAAAAAATATAATTTGATATCTTGAAATGCCGTCGTTGGACAGAGTGAAGTCAAAAAATATAGTTAGATATCGCGAAATGCCGTCGTTGGATTTCGTGAATTTAAAACATATCATGAGATATCATGAAATACTGGTGTTGGATCTCGTGAAATTAAAAAATAAAGTTAGATATCGTGAAATGCCGGCGTTCGATATCGTGAAATAAAAAAATATAGTTAGATATGGTAAAATGCCAGTGTTGTATATCGTGAAATAAAAAGATAGAGTTAGATATCGTGAAATGCTGGCGTTGGATCGAGTGAAATAAAAATATATATTTAGATATTGTGAAATGCCGGCGTTGGATATAGTGAAATAAAAAAATATAGTTAGATATCGCGAAATGCCGGCATTGGTAATAGTGAAATAAAAAAATATAGTTAGATATCGTGAAATGCCGCCGTTGGATAGAGTGAAATAAAAAAATATAGTTAGATATCGTGAAATGCTGGCGTTGGATATCGTGAAATCAAAAATAGAGTTAGTTATCATGAAATACTGGCGTTGGATATCGTGAAATTAAAAAATAAAGTTATATATCGTGAAATACTGACGTTAGATAGAGTGAAATCAAAAAATAAAGTTAGATGTCATGAAATGCCGTCGTTGGATAGAGTGAAATCAAAAAATATAGTTAGATATTGTGAAATGCCGGCGTTGGATATTGTTAAATCAAAAATAAAGTTAGATATCGTGAAATGCCGGCGTTGGATAGAGTGAAATTGAAAAATATAGTTAGATATCGTGATATGCCGGCGTTGGATAGAGTAAAATAAAAAATATACTTGGATATCGTGAAATGCTGGTGTTGGATGTAGTGAAATAAAAACATATACTTAGATATCGTAAAATGCCGGCGTTGGACATCGTGAAATAAAAAAATTGAGTTAGATATCGTGAAATGCTGGCTTTGGATAGAGTTAAATAAAAAAATATAGTTAGATACCGTGAAATTCTGGTGTTGGATATGGCGAAATAAAAAATTATAGTTAGATAATGTGAAATGCCGGCGTTGGATATAGTGAAATAAAAAAATATAGTTAGATATCGTGAAATGCCGGCGTTGGATATAGTGAAATAAAAAAATATAGTTAGATATCATGAAATGCCGTCGTTGGATAGAGTGAAATAAAAAAATATAGTTGGATATTGTGAAATGCCGTTGTTGGATACAGTGAAATAAAAAAATACAGTTAGATATCGTGAAATGCCGGCGTTCGATATAGTGAAATAAAAAAATATAATTTGATATCTTGAAATGCCGTCGTTGGACAGAGTGAAGTCAAAAAATATAGTTAGATATCGTGAAATGCCGGCGTTGGATATCGTGAAATAAAAAAATATAGTTAGATATGGTAAAATGCCAGTGTTGTATATCGTGAAATTAAAAAATAAAGTTAGATATCGTGAAATGCCGGCGTTGGATATCGTGAAATAAAAAAATATAGTTAGATATGGTAAAATGCCAGTGTTGTATATCGTGAAATAAAAAGATAGAGTTAGATATCGTGAAATGCCGGCGTTGGATAGAGTCAAATCGAAAAATATAGTTAGTTATCGCGAAATGCCAGTGTTGGATAGAGTGAAATCAAAAAATATAATTAGATATCGTGAAATGCCGTCGTTGGATATCGTGAAATAAAAAAATATCGTGAGATATCGTGAAATGCCGGAGTTGGATATAGTGAAATAAAAAAATATAGTTATATATCGTGAAATTCCGGAGTTGGATAGAGTAAAATAAAAAATACAGTTAGATATCGTGAAATGCCGCCGTTGGATATAATATAATCAAAAATAGAGTTAGATATCGTGAAATACTGTAGATGGATAGAGTGAAATCAAGAAATAGAGTTAGATATCGTGAAATGCTGGTGTTGGATACAATGAAATAAAAACATATAGTTAGATATCGTGAAATGCCGGCGTTGGATAGAGTGAAATAAAAAAATATAGTTATATATTGTGAAATGCCCCCGTTGGATAGAGTGAAATCGAAAAATATAGTTAGATATCGTGAAATGCCGACGTTGGATAGAGTGAAATCAAAAATAGAGTTAGATATCGTGAAATACTGTAGTTGGATAGAGTGAAGTCAAAAAATATAGTTAGATATCGTGAAATGCCATTGTTGGATAGAGTGAAGTCAAAAAATATAGTTAGATATCGTGAAATGCTGGCGTTGGATCGAGTGAAATCGAAAAATATAGTTAGATATCGTGATATGCCGGCGTTGGATAGAGTAAAATAAAAAATATAGTTAGATATCGTGAAATGCTGGTGTTGGATGTAGTGAAATAAAAACATATACTTAGATATCGTAAAATGCCGGCGTTGGACATCGTGAAATAAAAAAATTGAGTTAGATATCGTGAAATGCTGGCTTTGGATAGAGTGAAATAAAAAAAATATAGTTAGATACCGTGAAATTCTGGTGTTGGATATGGCGAAATAAAAAATTATAGTTAGATAATGTGAAATGCCGGCGTTGGATATAGTGAAATAAAAAAATATAGTTAGATATCGTGAAATGCCGGCGTTGGATATTGTGAAATAAAAAAATATAGTTAGATATCATGAAATGCCGTCGTCGGATAAATTGAAATAAAAAAATATAGTTGGATATTGTGAAATGCCGTTGTTGGATACAGTGAAATAAAAAAATACAGTTAGATATCGTGAAATGCCGGCGTTGGATATAGTGAAATAAAAAAATATAATTTGATATCTTGAAATGCCGTCGTTGGACAGAGTGAAGTCAAAAAATATAGTTAGATATCGCGAAATGCCGTCGTTGGATATCGTGAATTTAAAACATATCATGAGATATCATGAAATACTGGTGTTGGATCTCGTGAAATTAAAAAATAAAGTTAGATATCGTGAAATGCCGGCGTTGGATATCGTGAAATAAAAAAATATAGTTAGACATGGTAAAATGCCAGTGTTGTATATCGTGAAATAAAAAGATAGAGTTAGATATCGTGAAATGCTGGCGTTGGATCGAGTGAAATAAAAATATATATTTAGATATTGTGAAATGCCGCCGTTGGATATCGTGAAATAAAAAAATATAGTTAGATATCGCGAAATGCCGGCATTGGTAATAGTGAAATAAAAAAATATAGTTAGATATCGTGAAATGCCGCCGTTGGATATCGTGAAATAAAAAAATATAGTTAGATATCGTGAAATGCTGGCGTTGGATATCGTGAAATCAAAAATAGAGTTAGTTATCATGAAATACTGGCGTTGGATATCGTGAAATTAAAAAATAAAGTTATATATCGTGAAATACTCACGTTGGATAGAGTGAAATAAAAAAATATAGTTAGATATCGCGAAATGCCGTCGTTGGATATCGTGAAATTAAAAAATATGGTGACATATCGTGAAATACTGGCGTTGGATATCGTGAAATTAAAAAATAAAGTTAGATATCGTGAAATACTCCCGTTGGATAGAGTGAAATAAAAAAATATAGTTAGAAATCGCGAAATGCCGTCGTTGGATGTCGTGAAATTAAAAAATATCGTGACATATTGTGAAATACTGGCGTTGGATATCGTGAAATTAAAAAATAAAGTTAGATATCGTGAAATACTCCCGTTGGATAGAGTGAAATAAAAAAATATAGTTAGAAATCGCGAAATGCCGGCGTTGGATATCGTGAAATAAAAAGATAGAGTTAGGTATCGTGAAATGCTGGCGTTGGATCGAGTGAAATAAAAATATATATTTAGATATTGTGAAATGCCGGCGTTGGATACAGTGAAATAAAAAAATATAGTTAGATATCGCGAAATGCCGGCGTTGGTAATAGTGAAATAAAAAAATATAGTTAGATATCGTGAAATGCCGCCGTTGGATAGAGTGAAATAAAAAAATAAAGTTAGATAGCGTGAAATACCGGCGTTGGATATCGTGAAATTAAAAAATATAGTTAGAGATGGTAAAATGCCGGCGTTGGATATCGTGAAATAAAAAGAGTTAGATATCATGAAATGCTGGCGTTGGATCGAGTGAAATAAAAATATATATTTAGATATTGTGAAATGCCGGCGTTGGATATCGTGAAATTAAAAAATATAGTTAGATATCGTGAAATACTGGCGTTGGATATCGTGAAATTAAAAAATAAAGTTATATATCGTGAAATACTCACGTTGGATAGAGTGAAATAAAAAAATATAGTTAGATATCGTGAAATGCCGGCGTTGGATAGAGTGAAATCGAAAAATATAGTGAGATATCGTGATATGCCAGAGTTGGATAGAGTGAAATAAAAAAATAGAGTTAGATATCGCGAAATGCCAGTGTTGGATAAAGTGAAATAAAAAAATATAGTTAGATATCGCAAAATTCCGGCGTTGGATAGAGTGAAATATAGAAATAGAGTTAGATATCGTGAAATGCCGGCTTTGGATATCGTGAAATAAAAAATATAGTTAGATATCGTGAAATACTGGCGTTGGATAGAGTGAAATCAAAAAATAGAGTTAGATATCGTGAAATGCCGGCGTTGGATAGAGTGAAATCGAAAAATATAGTTAGATATCGTGATATGCCAGAGTTGGATAGAGTGAAATAAAAAAATAGAGTTAGATATCGCGAAATGCCAGTTTTGGATAAAGTGAAATAAAAAAATATAGTTAGATATCGCAAAATTCCGGCGTTGGATAGAGTGAAATAAAGAAATAGAGTTAGATATCGTGAAATGCCGGCTTTGGATATCGTGAAATAAAAAATAAAGTTATATATCGTGAAATACTCACGTTGGATAGAGTGAAATAAAAAAATATAGTTAGATATCGTGAAATGCCGGCGTTGGATAGAGTGAAATCGAAAAATATAGTTAGATATCGTGATATGCCAGAGTTGGATAGAGTGAAATAAAAAAATAGAGTTAGATATCGCGAAATGCCAGTTTTGGATAAAGTGAAATAAAAAAATATAGTTAGATATCGCAAAATTCCGGCGTTGGATAGAGTGAAATAAAGAAATAGAGTTAGATATCGTGAAATGCCGGCTTTAGATATCGTGAAATAGAAAATATAGTTAGATATCGTGAAATACTGGCGTTGGATAGAGTGAAATAAAAAAATAGAGTTAGATATCGTGAAATTCCGGTGTTGGATATCGTGAAATAAAAAAATACAGTTAGATATCGTAAAATGCCGGTGTTGGATATCGTGAAATAAAAAAATACAGTTAGATATCGTAAAATGCCGGCGTTGGATATCGTGCAATAAAAAAATAGAGTTAGATATAGTGAAATGCTGGTGTTGGATAGAGTGAAATAAAAAAATATAGTAAGATATCGCGAAATGCTGGTTTTGGACATGGCGAAATAAAACATTATAGTTAGATATCGTGAAATGCGGTCATTGGATATCGTGAAATAAAAAAATATCGTGCGATATCGTGAAATGCCCGCATTGGATACAGTGAAATAAAGAAATATAGTTAGATACCGTGAAATGCCGGTGTTGGATATCGTGAAATAAAAAATTATAGTTAGATATCGTGAAATGCTGGTTTTGGATATGGCGAAATAAAAAATTATAGTTAGATATCGTGAAATGGCGGCGTTGGAAATAGTGAAATAAAAAAATATAGTTAGATATCGTGAAATGCCGTCGTTGGATATCGTGAAATAAAAAAATATCGTAAGATATCGTGAAATGCCGGTGTTCGATATAGTGAAATAAAAAAATATAGTTATATATCGTGAAATTCCGGAGTTGGATAGAGTAAAATAAAAAATACAGTTAGATATCGTGAAATGCCGGCGTTGGATATCGTGAAATAAAAAAATTAAGGTAGATATCGTGAAATACTGGCGTTAGATAGAGTGAAATCAAAAAATAAAGTTAGATGTCATGAAATGCCGTCGTTGGATAGAGTGAAATCGAAAAATATAGTTAGATATCGTGAAATGCCGACGTTGGATAGAGTGAAATCAAAAATAGAGTTAGATATCGTGAAATACTGTAGTTGGATAGAGTGAAGTCAAAAAATATAGTTAGATATCGTGAAATGCCGTTGTTGGATAGAGTGAAATCGAAAAATATAGTTAGATATCGTGATATCCTGGCGTTGGATAGAGTGAAATAAAAAAAGAGAGTTAGATATCGTGAAATGCCGGCGTTGGATATCGTGAAATAAAAAAATATAGTTAGATATCGTGAAATGCCGGCGTTGGATAGAGTGAAATAAAAAAATATCGTGACATATTGTGAAATACTGGCGTTGGATATCGTGAAATTAAAAAATAAAGTTAGATATCGTGAAATACTCCCGTTGGATAGAGTGAAATAAAAAAATATAGTTAGAAATCGCGAAATGCCGGCGTTGGATATCGTGAAATAAAAAGATAGAGTTAGGTATCGTGAAATGCTGGCGTTGGATCGAGTGAAATAAAAATATATATTTAGATATTGTGAAATGCCGGCGTTGGATACAGTGAAATAAAAAAATATAGTTAGATATCGCGAAATGCCGGCGTTGGTAATAGTGAAATAAAAAAATATAGTTAGATATCGTGAAATGCCGCCGTTGGATAGAGTGAAATAAAAAAATAAAGTTAGATAGCGTGAAATACCGGCGTTGGATATCGTGAAATTAAAAAATATAGTTAGAGATGGTAAAATGCCGGCGTTGGATATCGTGAAATAAAAAGAGTTAGATATCATGAAATGCTGGCGTTGGATCGAGTGAAATAAAAATATATATTTAGATATTGTGAAATGCCGGCGTTGGATATCGTGAAATTAAAAAATATAGTTAGATATCGTGAAATACTGGCGTTGGATATCGTGAAATTAAAAAATAAAGTTATATATCGTGAAATACTCACGTTGGATAGAGTGAAATAAAAAAATATAGTTAGATATCGTGAAATGCCGGCGTTGGATAGAGTGAAATCGAAAAATATAGTGAGATATCGTGATATGCCAGAGTTGGATAGAGTGAAATAAAAAAATAGAGTTAGATATCGCGAAATGCCAGTGTTGGATAAAGTGAAATAAAAAAATATAGTTAGATATCGCAAAATTCCGGCGTTGGATAGAGTGAAATATAGAAATAGAGTTAGATATCGTGAAATGCCGGCTTTGGATATCGTGAAATAAAAAATATAGTTAGATATCGTGAAATACTGGCGTTGGATAGAGTGAAATCAAAAAATAGAGTTAGATATCGTGAAATGCCGGCGTTGGATAGAGTGAAATCGAAAAATATAGTTAGATATCGTGATATGCCAGAGTTGGATAGAGTGAAATAAAAAAATAGAGTTAGATATCGCGAAATGCCAGTTTTGGATAAAGTGAAATAAAAAAATATAGTTAGATATCGCAAAATTCCGGCGTTGGATAGAGTGAAATAAAGAAATAGAGTTAGATATCGTGAAATGCCGGCTTTGGATATCGTGAAATAAAAAATAAAGTTATATATCGTGAAATACTCACGTTGGATAGAGTGAAATAAAAAAATATAGTTAGATATCGTGAAATGCCGGCGTTGGATAGAGTGAAATCGAAAAATATAGTTAGATATCGTGATATGCCAGAGTTGGATAGAGTGAAATAAAAAAATAGAGTTAGATATCGCGAAATGCCAGTTTTGGATAAAGTGAAATAAAAAAATATAGTTAGATATCGCAAAATTCCGGCGTTGGATAGAGTGAAATAAAGAAATAGAGTTAGATATCGTGAAATGCCGGCTTTAGATATCGTGAAATAGAAAATATAGTTAGATATCGTGAAATACTGGCGTTGGATAGAGTGAAATAAAAAAATAGAGTTAGATATCGTGAAATTCCGGTGTTGGATATCGTGAAATAAAAAAATACAGTTAGATATCGTAAAATGCCGGTGTTGGATATCGTGAAATAAAAAAATACAGTTAGATATCGTAAAATGCCGGCGTTGGATATCGTGCAATAAAAAAATAGAGTTAGATATAGTGAAATGCTGGTGTTGGATAGAGTGAAATAAAAAAATATAGTAAGATATCGCGAAATGCTGGTTTTGGACATGGCGAAATAAAACATTATAGTTAGATATCGTGAAATGCGGTCATTGGATATCGTGAAATAAAAAAATATCGTGCGATATCGTGAAATGCCCGCATTGGATACAGTGAAATAAAGAAATATAGTTAGATACCGTGAAATGCCGGTGTTGGATATCGTGAAATAAAAAATTATAGTTAGATATCGTGAAATGCTGGTTTTGGATATGGCGAAATAAAAAATTATAGTTAGATATCGTGAAATGGCGGCGTTGGAAATAGTGAAATAAAAAAATATAGTTAGATATCGTGAAATGCCGTCGTTGGATATCGTGAAATAAAAAAATATCGTAAGATATCGTGAAATGCCGGTGTTCGATATAGTGAAATAAAAAAATATAGTTATATATCGTGAAATTCCGGAGTTGGATAGAGTAAAATAAAAAATACAGTTAGATATCGTGAAATGCCGGCGTTGGATATCGTGAAATAAAAAAATTAAGGTAGATATCGTGAAATACTGGCGTTAGATAGAGTGAAATCAAAAAATAAAGTTAGATGTCATGAAATGCCGTCGTTGGATAGAGTGAAATCGAAAAATATAGTTAGATATCGTGAAATGCCGACGTTGGATAGAGTGAAATCAAAAATAGAGTTAGATATCGTGAAATACTGTAGTTGGATAGAGTGAAGTCAAAAAATATAGTTAGATATCGTGAAATGCCGTTGTTGGATAGAGTGAAATCGAAAAATATAGTTAGATATCGTGATATCCTGGCGTTGGATAGAGTGAAATAAAAAAAGAGAGTTAGATATCGTGAAATGCCGGCGTTGGATATCGTGAAATAAAAAAATATAGTTAGATATCGTGAAATGCCGGCGTTGGATAGAGTGAAATAAAAAAAGAGAGTTAGATATCGTGAAATGCCGTCGTTGGATAGCGTGAAATCGAAAAATATAGTTAGTTATCGCGAAATGCCAGTGTTGGATAGAGTGAAATCAAAAAATATAGTTAGATATCGTGAAATGCCGTCGTTGGATATCGTGAAATAAAAAAATATCGTGAGATATCGTGAAATGCCGGAGTTGGATATAGTGAAATAAAAAAAGATAGTTATATATCGTGAAATTACGGAGTTGGATAGAGTAAAATAAAAAATACAGTTAGATATCGTGAAATGCCGGTGTTGGATATCGTGAAATAAAAAAATATCGTGAGATATCGTGAAATGCCGCCATTGGATAGACTGAAATAAAAAAATATAGTTAGATATCGTGAAATGCTGGTGTTGGATATCGCGAAATAAAAAAATAGAGTTATATATTGTGAAATTCCGGAGTTGGATAGAGTAGAATAAAAAATATAGTTAGATATCGTGAAATGCCGCCGTTGGATATAATGAAATCAAAAATAGAGTTAGATATCGTGAAATACTGTAGTTGGATAGAGTGAAATCAAAAAATATAGTTAGATATCGTGAAATGCTGGTGTTGGATACAATGAAATAAAAACATATAGTTACATATCGTGAAATGCCGACGTTGGATAGAGTGAAATCAAAAATAGAGTTAGATATCGTGAAATACTGTAGTTGGATAGAGTGAAGTCAAAAAATATAGTTAGATATCGTGAAATGCCGTTGTTGGATAGAGTGAAGTCAAAAAATATAGTTAGATATCGTGAAATGCCGTTGTTGGATAGAGTGAAGTCAAAAAATATAGTTAGATATCGTGATATCCTGGCGTTGGATAGAGTGAAATAAAAAAAGAGAGTTAGATATCGTGAAATGCCGGCATTGGATATCGTGAAATAAAAAAATATAGTTAGATATCGTGAAATGCCGGCGTTGGATAGAGTGAAATAAAAAAAGAGAGTTAGATATCGTGAAATGCCGTCGTTGGATATCGTGAAATAAAAAAATAAAGGTAGATATCGTGAAATGCCTGCGTTGGATAAAGTGAAATAACAAAATATAGTTAGATATCGTGAAATGCCGGTGTTGGATATCGTGAAATAAAAGAATATAGTTAGATATCGTAAAATGCTGGCGTTGGATATCGTGCAATAAAAAAATAGAGTTAGATATCGTGAAATGCCAGCGTTGGATAGAGTGAAATAAAAAAATACAGTGAGATATCGTGAAATGCCGGCGTTGGATAGAGTTAAATAAAAAAATATAGTTAGATATCGTAAAATGCCGGCGTTGGATATTGTGAAATAAAGAAATAGAGTTCGATATCGTGAAATGCCGGCTTTGGATATCGTGAAATAAAAAAATAAAGTCAGATATCGTGAAATGCCGGTGTTGGATATCATGAAATAAAAAAATATAGTTAGATATCGTAAAATGCCGGCGTTGGATGTCGTGCAATAAAAAAATAGAGTTAGATATCGTGAAATGCTGGCGTTGGATAGAGTGAAATAAAATAATATAGTTAGATATCGTGAAATGCCGGTGTTGGATATAGTGAAATAAAAAATCATAGTTAGATATGGTGAAATGCTGGTTTTGGATATGGCGAAATAAAAAATTATAGTTAGATATCGTGAAATGCCGGCATTGGAAATAGTGAAATAAAAAAATATAGTTAGATATCGTGAAATGCTGTTGTTGGATAGAGTGAAGTCAAAAAATATAGTTAGATATCATGAAATGCCGGCGTTGGATAGAGTGAAATCGAAAAATATAGTTAGATATCGTGATATGCCAGAGTTGGATAGAGTGAAATAAAAAAATAGAGTTAGATATCGCGGAAATGCCAGTGTTGGATAGAGTGAAATAAAAAAATATAGTTAGATATCGCAAAATTCCGGCGTTGGATATAGTGAAATAAAGAAATAGAGTTAGATATCGTGAAATGCCGGCTTTGGATATCATGAAATAAAAAATATAGTTAGATATCGTGAAATACTGGCGTTGGATAGAGTGAAATCAAAAAATAGAGTTAGATATCGTGAAATGCCGTTGTTGGATATCGTGAAATAAAAAAATATAGTTAGATATCGTGAAATTCCGGTGTTGGATATCGTGAAATAAAAAAATTCAGTTAGATATCGTCAAATGCCGGCGTTGGATATCGTGAAATAAAAAAATACAGTTAAATATCGTAAAATGCCAGCGTTGGATATCGTGCAATAAAAAAATAGAGTTAGATATCGTGAAATGCCGGCTTTGGATATCGTGAAATCAAAAAATATAGTTAGATATCGTGAAATGCCGTCGTTGGATATCGTGAAATAAAAAAATAAAGGTAGATATCGTGAAATACTGACGTTAGATAGAGTGAAATCAAAAAATAAAGTTAGATGTCATGAAATGCCGTCGTTGGATAGAGTGAAATCAAAAAATATAGTTAGATATCGTGAAATGCTGGCTTTGGATAGAGTGAAATCAAAAAATATAGTTAGATACCGTGAAATTCTGGTGTTGGATATAGTGAAATAAAAAAATATAGTTAGATATCGTGAAATGCCAGCGTTGGATATAGTGAAATAAAAAAATATAGTTAGATATCATGAAATGCCGTCGTTGGATAGAGTGAAATAAAAAAATATAGTTGGATATTGTGAAATGCCGTTGTTGGATACAGTGAAATAAAAAAATACAGTTAGATATCGTGAAATGCCGGCGTTGGATATAGTGAAATAAAAAAATATAATTTGATATCTTGAAATGCCGTCGTTGGACAGAGTGAAGTCAAAAAATATAGTTAGATATCGCGAAATGCCGTCGTTGGATTTCGTGAATTTAAAACATATCATGAGATATCATGAAATACTGGTGTTGGATCTCGTGAAATTAAAAAATAAAGTTAGATATCGTGAAATGCCGGCGTTCGATATCGTGAAATAAAAAAATATAGTTAGATATGGTAAAATGCCAGTGTTGTATATCGTGAAATAAAAAGATAGAGTTAGATATCGTGAAATGCTGGCGTTGGATCGAGTGAAATAAAAATATATATTTAGATATTGTGAAATGCCGGCGTTGGATATAGTGAAATAAAAAAATATAGTTAGATATCGCGAAATGCCGGCATTGGTAATAGTGAAATAAAAAAATATAGTTAGATATCGTGAAATGCCGCCGTTGGATAGAGTGAAATAAAAAAATATAGTTAGATATCGTGAAATGCTGGCGTTGGATATCGTGAAATCAAAAATAGAGTTAGTTATCATGAAATACTGGCGTTGGATATCGTGAAATTAAAAAATAAAGTTATATATCGTGAAATACTGACGTTAGATAGAGTGAAATCAAAAAATAAAGTTAGATGTCATGAAATGCCGTCGTTGGATAGAGTGAAATCAAAAAATATAGTTAGATATTGTGAAATGCCGGCGTTGGATATTGTTAAATCAAAAATAAAGTTAGATATCGTGAAATGCCGGCGTTGGATAGAGTGAAATTGAAAAATATAGTTAGATATCGTGATATGCCGGCGTTGGATAGAGTAAAATAAAAAATATACTTGGATATCGTGAAATGCTGGTGTTGGATGTAGTGAAATAAAAACATATACTTAGATATCGTAAAATGCCGGCGTTGGACATCGTGAAATAAAAAAATTGAGTTAGATATCGTGAAATGCTGGCTTTGGATAGAGTTAAATAAAAAAATATAGTTAGATACCGTGAAATTCTGGTGTTGGATATGGCGAAATAAAAAATTATAGTTAGATAATGTGAAATGCCGGCGTTGGATATAGTGAAATAAAAAAATATAGTTAGATATCGTGAAATGCCGGCGTTGGATATAGTGAAATAAAAAAATATAGTTAGATATCATGAAATGCCGTCGTTGGATAGAGTGAAATAAAAAAATATAGTTGGATATTGTGAAATGCCGTTGTTGGATACAGTGAAATAAAAAAATACAGTTAGATATCGTGAAATGCCGGCGTTCGATATAGTGAAATAAAAAAATATAATTTGATATCTTGAAATGCCGTCGTTGGACAGAGTGAAGTCAAAAAATATAGTTAGATATCGTGAAATGCCGGCGTTGGATATCGTGAAATAAAAAAATATAGTTAGATATGGTAAAATGCCAGTGTTGTATATCGTGAAATTAAAAAATAAAGTTAGATATCGTGAAATGCCGGCGTTGGATATCGTGAAATAAAAAAATATAGTTAGATATGGTAAAATGCCAGTGTTGTATATCGTGAAATAAAAAGATAGAGTTAGATATCGTGAAATGCCGGCGTTGGATAGAGTCAAATCGAAAAATATAGTTAGTTATCGCGAAATGCCAGTGTTGGATAGAGTGAAATCAAAAAATATAATTAGATATCGTGAAATGCCGTCGTTGGATATCGTGAAATAAAAAAATATCGTGAGATATCGTGAAATGCCGGAGTTGGATATAGTGAAATAAAAAAATATAGTTATATATCGTGAAATTCCGGAGTTGGATAGAGTAAAATAAAAAATACAGTTAGATATCGTGAAATGCCGCCGTTGGATATAATATAATCAAAAATAGAGTTAGATATCGTGAAATACTGTAGATGGATAGAGTGAAATCAAGAAATAGAGTTAGATATCGTGAAATGCTGGTGTTGGATACAATGAAATAAAAACATATAGTTAGATATCGTGAAATGCCGGCGTTGGATAGAGTGAAATAAAAAAATATAGTTATATATTGTGAAATGCCCCCGTTGGATAGAGTGAAATCGAAAAATATAGTTAGATATCGTGAAATGCCGACGTTGGATAGAGTGAAATCAAAAATAGAGTTAGATATCGTGAAATACTGTAGTTGGATAGAGTGAAGTCAAAAAATATAGTTAGATATCGTGAAATGCCATTGTTGGATAGAGTGAAGTCAAAAAATATAGTTAGATATCGTGAAATGCTGGCGTTGGATCGAGTGAAATCGAAAAATATAGTTAGATATCGTGATATGCCGGCGTTGGATAGAGTAAAATAAAAAATATAGTTAGATATCGTGAAATGCTGGTGTTGGATGTAGTGAAATAAAAACATATACTTAGATATCGTAAAATGCCGGCGTTGGACATCGTGAAATAAAAAAATTGAGTTAGATATCGTGAAATGCTGGCTTTGGATAGAGTGAAATAAAAAAAATATAGTTAGATACCGTGAAATTCTGGTGTTGGATATGGCGAAATAAAAAATTATAGTTAGATAATGTGAAATGCCGGCGTTGGATATAGTGAAATAAAAAAATATAGTTAGATATCGTGAAATGCCGGCGTTGGATATTGTGAAATAAAAAAATATAGTTAGATATCATGAAATGCCGTCGTCGGATAAATTGAAATAAAAAAATATAGTTGGATATTGTGAAATGCCGTTGTTGGATACAGTGAAATAAAAAAATACAGTTAGATATCGTGAAATGCCGGCGTTGGATATAGTGAAATAAAAAAATATAATTTGATATCTTGAAATGCCGTCGTTGGACAGAGTGAAGTCAAAAAATATAGTTAGATATCGCGAAATGCCGTCGTTGGATATCGTGAATTTAAAACATATCATGAGATATCATGAAATACTGGTGTTGGATCTCGTGAAATTAAAAAATAAAGTTAGATATCGTGAAATGCCGGCGTTGGATATCGTGAAATAAAAAAATATAGTTAGACATGGTAAAATGCCAGTGTTGTATATCGTGAAATAAAAAGATAGAGTTAGATATCGTGAAATGCTGGCGTTGGATCGAGTGAAATAAAAATATATATTTAGATATTGTGAAATGCCGCCGTTGGATATCGTGAAATAAAAAAATATAGTTAGATATCGCGAAATGCCGGCATTGGTAATAGTGAAATAAAAAAATATAGTTAGATATCGTGAAATGCCGCCGTTGGATATCGTGAAATAAAAAAATATAGTTAGATATCGTGAAATGCTGGCGTTGGATATCGTGAAATCAAAAATAGAGTTAGTTATCATGAAATACTGGCGTTGGATATCGTGAAATTAAAAAATAAAGTTATATATCGTGAAATACTCACGTTGGATAGAGTGAAATAAAAAAATATAGTTAGATATCGCGAAATGCCGTCGTTGGATATCGTGAAATTAAAAAATATGGTGACATATCGTGAAATACTGGCGTTGGATATCGTGAAATTAAAAAATAAAGTTAGATATCGTGAAATACTCCCGTTGGATAGAGTGAAATAAAAAAATATAGTTAGAAATCGCGAAATGCCGTCGTTGGATGTCGTGAAATTAAAAAATATCGTGACATATTGTGAAATACTGGCGTTGGATATCGTGAAATTAAAAAATAAAGTTAGATATCGTGAAATACTCCCGTTGGATAGAGTGAAATAAAAAAATATAGTTAGAAATCGCGAAATGCCGGCGTTGGATATCGTGAAATAAAAAGATAGAGTTAGGTATCGTGAAATGCTGGCGTTGGATCGAGTGAAATAAAAATATATATTTAGATATTGTGAAATGCCGGCGTTGGATACAGTGAAATAAAAAAATATAGTTAGATATCGCGAAATGCCGGCGTTGGTAATAGTGAAATAAAAAAATATAGTTAGATATCGTGAAATGCCGCCGTTGGATAGAGTGAAATAAAAAAATAAAGTTAGATAGCGTGAAATACCGGCGTTGGATATCGTGAAATTAAAAAATATAGTTAGAGATGGTAAAATGCCGGCGTTGGATATCGTGAAATAAAAAGAGTTAGATATCATGAAATGCTGGCGTTGGATCGAGTGAAATAAAAATATATATTTAGATATTGTGAAATGCCGGCGTTGGATATCGTGAAATTAAAAAATATAGTTAGATATCGTGAAATACTGGCGTTGGATATCGTGAAATTAAAAAATAAAGTTATATATCGTGAAATACTCACGTTGGATAGAGTGAAATAAAAAAATATAGTTAGATATCGTGAAATGCCGGCGTTGGATAGAGTGAAATCGAAAAATATAGTGAGATATCGTGATATGCCAGAGTTGGATAGAGTGAAATAAAAAAATAGAGTTAGATATCGCGAAATGCCAGTGTTGGATAAAGTGAAATAAAAAAATATAGTTAGATATCGCAAAATTCCGGCGTTGGATAGAGTGAAATATAGAAATAGAGTTAGATATCGTGAAATGCCGGCTTTGGATATCGTGAAATAAAAAATATAGTTAGATATCGTGAAATACTGGCGTTGGATAGAGTGAAATCAAAAAATAGAGTTAGATATCGTGAAATGCCGGCGTTGGATAGAGTGAAATCGAAAAATATAGTTAGATATCGTGATATGCCAGAGTTGGATAGAGTGAAATAAAAAAATAGAGTTAGATATCGCGAAATGCCAGTTTTGGATAAAGTGAAATAAAAAAATATAGTTAGATATCGCAAAATTCCGGCGTTGGATAGAGTGAAATAAAGAAATAGAGTTAGATATCGTGAAATGCCGGCTTTGGATATCGTGAAATAAAAAATAAAGTTATATATCGTGAAATACTCACGTTGGATAGAGTGAAATAAAAAAATATAGTTAGATATCGTGAAATGCCGGCGTTGGATAGAGTGAAATCGAAAAATATAGTTAGATATCGTGATATGCCAGAGTTGGATAGAGTGAAATAAAAAAATAGAGTTAGATATCGCGAAATGCCAGTTTTGGATAAAGTGAAATAAAAAAATATAGTTAGATATCGCAAAATTCCGGCGTTGGATAGAGTGAAATAAAGAAATAGAGTTAGATATCGTGAAATGCCGGCTTTAGATATCGTGAAATAGAAAATATAGTTAGATATCGTGAAATACTGGCGTTGGATAGAGTGAAATAAAAAAATAGAGTTAGATATCGTGAAATTCCGGTGTTGGATATCGTGAAATAAAAAAATACAGTTAGATATCGTAAAATGCCGGTGTTGGATATCGTGAAATAAAAAAATACAGTTAGATATCGTAAAATGCCGGCGTTGGATATCGTGCAATAAAAAAATAGAGTTAGATATAGTGAAATGCTGGTGTTGGATAGAGTGAAATAAAAAAATATAGTAAGATATCGCGAAATGCTGGTTTTGGACATGGCGAAATAAAACATTATAGTTAGATATCGTGAAATGCGGTCATTGGATATCGTGAAATAAAAAAATATCGTGCGATATCGTGAAATGCCCGCATTGGATACAGTGAAATAAAGAAATATAGTTAGATACCGTGAAATGCCGGTGTTGGATATCGTGAAATAAAAAATTATAGTTAGATATCGTGAAATGCTGGTTTTGGATATGGCGAAATAAAAAATTATAGTTAGATATCGTGAAATGGCGGCGTTGGAAATAGTGAAATAAAAAAATATAGTTAGATATCGTGAAATGCCGTCGTTGGATATCGTGAAATAAAAAAATATCGTAAGATATCGTGAAATGCCGGTGTTCGATATAGTGAAATAAAAAAATATAGTTATATATCGTGAAATTCCGGAGTTGGATAGAGTAAAATAAAAAATACAGTTAGATATCGTGAAATGCCGGCGTTGGATATCGTGAAATAAAAAAATTAAGGTAGATATCGTGAAATACTGGCGTTAGATAGAGTGAAATCAAAAAATAAAGTTAGATGTCATGAAATGCCGTCGTTGGATAGAGTGAAATCGAAAAATATAGTTAGATATCGTGAAATGCCGACGTTGGATAGAGTGAAATCAAAAATAGAGTTAGATATCGTGAAATACTGTAGTTGGATAGAGTGAAGTCAAAAAATATAGTTAGATATCGTGAAATGCCGTTGTTGGATAGAGTGAAATCGAAAAATATAGTTAGATATCGTGATATCCTGGCGTTGGATAGAGTGAAATAAAAAAAGAGAGTTAGATATCGTGAAATGCCGGCGTTGGATATCGTGAAATAAAAAAATATAGTTAGATATCGTGAAATGCCGGCGTTGGATAGAGTGAAATAAAAAAATATCGTGACATATTGTGAAATACTGGCGTTGGATATCGTGAAATTAAAAAATAAAGTTAGATATCGTGAAATACTCCCGTTGGATAGAGTGAAATAAAAAAATATAGTTAGAAATCGCGAAATGCCGGCGTTGGATATCGTGAAATAAAAAGATAGAGTTAGGTATCGTGAAATGCTGGCGTTGGATCGAGTGAAATAAAAATATATATTTAGATATTGTGAAATGCCGGCGTTGGATACAGTGAAATAAAAAAATATAGTTAGATATCGCGAAATGCCGGCGTTGGTAATAGTGAAATAAAAAAATATAGTTAGATATCGTGAAATGCCGCCGTTGGATAGAGTGAAATAAAAAAATAAAGTTAGATAGCGTGAAATACCGGCGTTGGATATCGTGAAATTAAAAAATATAGTTAGAGATGGTAAAATGCCGGCGTTGGATATCGTGAAATAAAAAGAGTTAGATATCATGAAATGCTGGCGTTGGATCGAGTGAAATAAAAATATATATTTAGATATTGTGAAATGCCGGCGTTGGATATCGTGAAATTAAAAAATATAGTTAGATATCGTGAAATACTGGCGTTGGATATCGTGAAATTAAAAAATAAAGTTATATATCGTGAAATACTCACGTTGGATAGAGTGAAATAAAAAAATATAGTTAGATATCGTGAAATGCCGGCGTTGGATAGAGTGAAATCGAAAAATATAGTGAGATATCGTGATATGCCAGAGTTGGATAGAGTGAAATAAAAAAATAGAGTTAGATATCGCGAAATGCCAGTGTTGGATAAAGTGAAATAAAAAAATATAGTTAGATATCGCAAAATTCCGGCGTTGGATAGAGTGAAATATAGAAATAGAGTTAGATATCGTGAAATGCCGGCTTTGGATATCGTGAAATAAAAAATATAGTTAGATATCGTGAAATACTGGCGTTGGATAGAGTGAAATCAAAAAATAGAGTTAGATATCGTGAAATGCCGGCGTTGGATAGAGTGAAATCGAAAAATATAGTTAGATATCGTGATATGCCAGAGTTGGATAGAGTGAAATAAAAAAATAGAGTTAGATATCGCGAAATGCCAGTTTTGGATAAAGTGAAATAAAAAAATATAGTTAGATATCGCAAAATTCCGGCGTTGGATAGAGTGAAATAAAGAAATAGAGTTAGATATCGTGAAATGCCGGCTTTGGATATCGTGAAATAAAAAATAAAGTTATATATCGTGAAATACTCACGTTGGATAGAGTGAAATAAAAAAATATAGTTAGATATCGTGAAATGCCGGCGTTGGATAGAGTGAAATCGAAAAATATAGTTAGATATCGTGATATGCCAGAGTTGGATAGAGTGAAATAAAAAAATAGAGTTAGATATCGCGAAATGCCAGTTTTGGATAAAGTGAAATAAAAAAATATAGTTAGATATCGCAAAATTCCGGCGTTGGATAGAGTGAAATAAAGAAATAGAGTTAGATATCGTGAAATGCCGGCTTTAGATATCGTGAAATAGAAAATATAGTTAGATATCGTGAAATACTGGCGTTGGATAGAGTGAAATAAAAAAATAGAGTTAGATATCGTGAAATTCCGGTGTTGGATATCGTGAAATAAAAAAATACAGTTAGATATCGTAAAATGCCGGTGTTGGATATCGTGAAATAAAAAAATACAGTTAGATATCGTAAAATGCCGGCGTTGGATATCGTGCAATAAAAAAATAGAGTTAGATATAGTGAAATGCTGGTGTTGGATAGAGTGAAATAAAAAAATATAGTAAGATATCGCGAAATGCTGGTTTTGGACATGGCGAAATAAAACATTATAGTTAGATATCATGAAATGCGGTCATTGGATATCGTGAAATAAAAAAATATCGTGCGATATCGTGAAATGCCCGCATTGGATACAGTGAAATAAAGAAATATAGTTAGATACCGTGAAATGCCGGTGTTGGATATCGTGAAATAAAAAATTATAGTTAGATATCGTGAAATGCTGGTTTTGGATATGGCGAAATAAAAAATTATAGTTAGATATCGTGAAATGGCGGCGTTGGAAATAGTGAAATAAAAAAATATAGTTAGATATCGTGAAATGCCGTCGTTGGATATCGTGAAATAAAAAAATATCGTAAGATATCGTGAAATGCCGGTGTTCGATATAGTGAAATAAAAAAATATAGTTATATATCGTGAAATTCCGGAGTTGGATAGAGTAAAATAAAAAATACAGTTAGATATCGTGAAATGCCGGCGTTGGATATCGTGAAATAAAAAAATTAAGGTAGATATCGTGAAATACTGGCGTTAGATAGAGTGAAATCAAAAAATAAAGTTAGATGTCATGAAATGCCGTCGTTGGATAGAGTGAAATCGAAAAATATAGTTAGATATCGTGAAATGCCGACGTTGGATAGAGTGAAATCAAAAATAGAGTTAGATATCGTGAAATACTGTAGTTGGATAGAGTGAAGTCAAAAAATATAGTTAGATATCGTGAAATGCCGTTGTTGGATAGAGTGAAATCGAAAAATATAGTTAGATATCGTGATATCCTGGCGTTGGATAGAGTGAAATAAAAAAAGAGAGTTAGATATCGTGAAATGCCGGCGTTGGATATCGTGAAATAAAAAAATATAGTTAGATATCGTGAAATGCCGGCGTTGGATAGAGTGAAATAAAAAAAGAGAGTTAGATATCGTGAAATGCCGTCGTTGGATAGCGTGAAATCGAAAAATATAGTTAGTTATCGCGAAATGCCAGTGTTGGATAGAGTGAAATCAAAAAATATAGTTAGATATCGTGAAATGCCGTCGTTGGATATCGTGAAATAAAAAAATATCGTGAGATATCGTGAAATGCCGGAGTTGGATATAGTGAAATAAAAAAAGATAGTTATATATCGTGAAATTACGGAGTTGGATAGAGTAAAATAAAAAATACAGTTAGATATCGTGAAATGCCGGTGTTGGATATCGTGAAATAAAAAAATAAAGGTAGATATCGTGAAATACTGGCGTTAGATAGAGTGAAATCAAAAAATAAAGTTAGATGTCATGAAATGCCGTCGTTGGATAGAGTGAAATCAAAAAATATAGTTAGATATCGTGAAATGCCGTCGTTGGATATCGTGAAATAAAAAAATATCGTGAGATATCGTGAAATGCCGCCATTGGATAGACTGAAATAAAAAAATATAGTTAGATATCGTGAAATGCTGGTGTTGGATATCGCGAAATAAAAAAAGAGAGTTATATATTGTGAAATTCCGGAGTTGGATAGAGTAGAATAAAAAATATAGTTAGATATCGTGAAATGCCGCCGTTGGATATAATGAAATCAAAAATAGAGTTAGATATCGTGAAATACTGTAGTTGGATCGAGTGAAATCAAGAAATAGAGTTAGATATCGTGAAATGCTGGTGTTGGATACAATGAAATAAAAACATATAGTTAGATATCGTGAAATGCCGGCGTTGGATAGAGTGAAATAAAAAAATATAGTTATATATTGTGAAATGCACCCGTTGGATAGAGTGAAATCGAAAAATATAGTTAGATATCGTGAAATGCCGACGTTGGATAGAGTGAAATCAAAAATAGAGTTAGATATCGTGAAATACTGTAGTTGGATAGAGTGAAGTCAAAAAATATAGTTAGATATCGTGAAATGCCGTTGTTGGATAGAGTGAAGTCAAAAAATAAAGTTAGATATCGTGAAATGCCGGCGTTGGATCGAGTGAAATCGAAAAATATAGTTAGATATCGTGATATGCCGGCGTTGGATAGAGTAAAATAAAAAATATACTTAGATATCGTGAAATGCTGGTGTTGGATGTAGTGAAATAAAAACATATACTTAGATATCGTAAAATGCCGGCGTTGGACATCGTGAAATAAAAAAATTAAGTTAGATATCGTGAAATGCTGGCTTTGGATAGAGTGAAATAAAAAAATATAGTTAGATATCGTGAAATGCCGGCGTTGGATATCGTGAAATAAAAAAATATAGTTAGATATGGTAAAATGCCAGTGTTGTATATCGTGAAATAAAAAGATAGAGTTAGATATCGTGAAATGCTGGCGTTGGATCGAGTGAAATAAAAATATATATTTAGATATTGTGAAATGCCGGCGTTGGATATCGTGAAATAAAAAAATATAGTTAGATATCGCGAAATGCCGGCATTGGTAATAGTGAAATAAAAAAATATAGTTAGATATCGTGAAATGCCGCCGTTGGATAGAGTGAAATAAAAAAATATAGTTAGATATCGTGAAATGCTGGCGTTGGATATAGTGAAATCAAAAATAGAGTTAGTTATCATGAAATACTGGCGTTGGATATCGTGAAATTAAAAAATAAAGTTATATATCGTGAAATACTCACGTTGGATAGAGTGAAATAAAAAAATATAGTTAGATATCGCGAAATGCCGTCATTGGATATCGTGAAATTAAAAAATATGGTGACATATCGTGAAATACTGGCGTTGGATATCGTGAAATTAAAAAATAAAGTTAGATATCGTGAAATACTCCCGTTGGATAGAGTGAAATAAAAAAATATAGTTAGAAATCGCGAAATGCCGTCGTTGGATGTCGTGAAATTAAAAAATATCGTGACATATCGTGAAATACTGGCGTTGGATATCGTGAAATTAAAAAATAAAGTTAGATATCGTGAAATACTCCCGTTGGATAGAGTGAAATAAAAAAATATAGTTAGAAATCGCGAAATACCGGCGTTGGATATCGTGAAATAAAAAGATAGAGTTAGGTATCGTGAAATGCTGGCTTGGATCGAGTGAAATAAAAATATATATTTAGATATTGTGAAATGCCGGCGTTGGATACAGTGAAATAAAAAAATATAGTTAGATATCGCGAAATGCCGGCGTTGGTAATAGTGAAATAAAAAAATATAGTTAGATATCGTGAAATGCCGCCGTTGGATAGAGTGAAATAAAAGAATAAAGTTAGATAGCGTGAAATACCGGCGTTGGATATCGTGAAATTAAAAAATATAGTTAGAGATGGTAAAATGCCGGCGTTGGATATCGTGAAATAAAAAGAGTTAGATATCGTGAAATGCTGGCGTTGGATCGAGTGAAATAAAAATATATATTTAGATATTGTGAAATGCCGGCGTTGGATATAGTGAAATAAAAAAATATAGTTAGATATCGTGAAATGCCGGCGTTGGATAGAGTGAAATAAAAAAATAGAGTTAGATATCGCGAAATGCCAGTGTTGGATATAGTGAAATAAAAAAATATAGTTAGATATCGCAAAATTCCGACGTTGGATAGAGTGAAATAAAGAAATAGAGTTAGATATCGTGAAATGCCGGCTTTGGATATCGTGAAATAAAAAATATAGTTAGATATCGTGAAATACTGGCGTTGGATAGAGGGAAATCAAAAAATAGAGTTAGATATCGTGAAATTCCGGTGTTGGATATCGTGAAATAAAAAAATACAGTTAGATATCGTAAAATGCCGGTGTTGGATATCGTGAAATAAAAAAATACAGTTAGATATCGTAAAATGCCGGCGTTGGATATCGTGCAATAAAAAAATAGAGTTAGATATAGTGAAATGCTGGTGTTGGATAGAGTGAAATAAAAAAATATAGTAAGATATCGCGAAATGCCGTTGTTGGAAAGAGTGAAATCAAAAATTATAGTTAGATATCATGAAATGCGGTCATTGGATATCGTGAAATAAAAAAATATCGTGAGATATCGTGAAATGCCTGCGTTGGATACAGTGAAATAAAGAAATATAGTTAGATACCGTGAAATGCCGGTGTTGGATATCGTGAAATAAAAAAATATAGTTAGATATCGTGAAATGTCGGAGTTGGATATAGTGAAATAAAAAATTATAGTTAGATATCGTGAAATGCTGGTTTTGGATATGGCGAAATAAAAAAATATAGTTAGATATCGTGAAATGCCGCCGTTGGATATAATGAAATCAAAAATAGAGTTAGATATCGTGAAATGCCGGCTTTGGATATTGTGAAATCAAAAAATACAGTTAGATATTGTGAAATGCCGGTGTTGGATATCGTGAAATAAAAAAAAAAAGGTAGATATCGTGAAATACTGGCGTTAGATAGAGTGAAATCAAAAAATAAAGTTAGATGTCATGAAATGCCGTCGTTGGATAGAGTGAAATCAAAAAATATAGTTAGATATCGTGAAATGCCGGCGTTGGATATAGTGAAATCAAAAATAGAGTTAGATATCGTGAAATACTGTAGTTGGATAGAGTGAAATAAAAAAATATAGTTAGATATCGTGATATGCCTGCATTGGATACAGTGAAATAAAGAAATATAGTTAGATACCGTGAAATGCCGGTGTTGGATATCGTGAAATAAAAAAATATAGTTAGATATCGTGAAATGTCGGTGTTGGATATAGTGAAATAAAAAATTATACTTAGATATCGTGAAATGCTGGTTTTGGATATGGCGAAATAAAAAATTATAATTAGATATCGTGAAATGGCGGCGTTGCAAATCGTGAAATAAAAAAATATAGTTAGATATCGTGAAATGCCGGCGTTGGATAGAGTGAAATCGAAAAATATAGTTAGTTATCGCGAAATGCCAGTGTTGGATAGAGTGAAATCAAAAAATATAGTTAGATATCATGAAATGCCGTCGTTGGATATCGTGAAATAAAAAAATATCGTGAGATATCGTGAAATGCCGGAGTTGGATATAGTGAAATAAAAAAATATAGTTATATATCGTGAAATTCCGGAGTTGGATAGAGTAAAATAAAAAATACAGTTAGATATCGTGAAATGCCGGCGTTGGATCTCGTGAAATAAAAAAATAAAGGTAGATATCGTGAAATACTGGCGTTAGATAGAGTGAAATCAAAAAATAAAGTTAGATGTCATGAAATGCCGTCGTTGGATAGAGTGAAATCAAAAAATATAGTTAGATATCGTGAAATGCCGTCGTTGGATATCGTGAAATAAAAAAATATCGTGAGATATCGTGAAATGCCGCCATTGGATAGACTGAAATAAAAAAATATAGTTAGATATCGTGAAATGCTGGTGTTGGATATCGCGAAATAAAAAAATAGAGTTATATATTGTGAAATTCCGGAGTTGGATAGAGTAGAATAAAAAATATAGTTAGATATCGTGAAATGCCGCCGTTGGATATAATGAAATCAAAAATAGAGTTAGATATCGTGAAATACTGTAGTTGGATCGAGTGAAATCAAGAAATAGAGTTAGATATCGTGAAATGCTGGTGTTGGATACAATGAAATAAAAACATATAGTTAGATATCGTGAAATGCCGGCGTTGGATAGAGTGAAATAAAAAAATATAGTTATATATTGTGAAATGCCCCCGTTGGATAGAGTGAAATCGAAAAATATAGTTAGATATTGTGAAATGCTGACGTTGGATAGAGTGAAATCAAAAATAGAGTTAGATATCGTGAAATACTGTAGTTGGATAGAGTGAAGTCAAAAAATATAGTTAGATATCGTGAAATGCCGTTGTTGGATAGAGTGAAGTCAAAAAATATAGTTAGATATCGTGAAATGCCGCCGTTGGATAGAGTGAAATAAAAGAATAAAGTTAGATAGCGTGAAATACCGGCGTTGGATATCGTGAAATTAAAAAATATAGTTAGAGATGGTAAAATGCCGGCGTTGGATATCGTGAAATAAAAAGAGTTAGATATCGTGAAATGCTGGCGTTGGATCGAGTGAAATAAAAATATATATTTAGATATTGTGAAATGCCGGCGTTGGATATAGTGAAATAAAAAAATATAGTTAGATATCGTGAAATGCCGGCGTTGGATAGAGTGAAATAAAAAAATAGAGTTAGATATCGCGAAATGCCAGTGTTGGATATAGTGAAATAAAAAAATATAGTTAGATATCGCAAAATTCCGACGTTGGATAGAGTGAAATAAAGAAATAGAGTTAGATATCGTGAAATGCCGGCTTTGGATATCGTGAAATAAAAAATATAGTTAGATATCGTGAAATACTGGCGTTGGATAGAGGGAAATCAAAAAATAGAGTTAGATATCGTGAAATTCCGGTGTTGGATATCGTGAAATAAAAAAATACAGTTAGATATCGTAAAATGCCGGTGTTGGATATCGTGAAATAAAAAAATACAGTTAGATATCGTAAAATGCCGGCGTTGGATATCGTGCAATAAAAAAATAGAGTTAGATATAGTGAAATGCTGGTGTTGGATAGAGTGAAATAAAAAAATATAGTAAGATATCGCGAAATGCCGTTGTTGGAAAGAGTGAAATCAAAAATTATAGTTAGATATCATGAAATGCGGTCATTGGATATCGTGAAATAAAAAAATATCGTGAGATATCGTGAAATGCCTGCGTTGGATACAGTGAAATAAAGAAATATAGTTAGATACCGTGAAATGCCGGTGTTGGATATCGTGAAATAAAAAAATATAGTTAGATATCGTGAAATGTCGGAGTTGGATATAGTGAAATAAAAAATTATAGTTAGATATCGTGAAATGCTGGTTTTGGATATGGCGAAATAAAAAAATATAGTTAGATATCGTGAAATGCCGCCGTTGGATATAATGAAATCAAAAATAGAGTTAGATATCGTGAAATGCCGGCTTTGGATATTGTGAAATCAAAAAATACAGTTAGATATTGTGAAATGCCGGTGTTGGATATCGTGAAATAAAAAAAAAAAGGTAGATATCGTGAAATACTGGCGTTAGATAGAGTGAAATCAAAAAATAAAGTTAGATGTCATGAAATGCCGTCGTTGGATAGAGTGAAATCAAAAAATATAGTTAGATATCGTGAAATGCCGGCGTTGGATATAGTGAAATCAAAAATAGAGTTAGATATCGTGAAATACTGTAGTTGGATAGAGTGAAATAAAAAAATATAGTTAGATATCGTGATATGCCTGCATTGGATACAGTGAAATAAAGAAATATAGTTAGATACCGTGAAATGCCGGTGTTGGATATCGTGAAATAAAAAAATATAGTTAGATATCGTGAAATGTCGGTGTTGGATATAGTGAAATAAAAAATTATACTTAGATATCGTGAAATGCTGGTTTTGGATATGGCGAAATAAAAAATTATAATTAGATATCGTGAAATGGCGGCGTTGCAAATCGTGAAATAAAAAAATATAGTTAGATATCGTGAAATGCCGGCGTTGGATAGAGTGAAATCGAAAAATATAGTTAGTTATCGCGAAATGCCAGTGTTGGATAGAGTGAAATCAAAAAATATAGTTAGATATCATGAAATGCCGTCGTTGGATATCGTGAAATAAAAAAATATCGTGAGATATCGTGAAATGCCGGAGTTGGATATAGTGAAATAAAAAAATATAGTTATATATCGTGAAATTCCGGAGTTGGATAGAGTAAAATAAAAAATACAGTTAGATATCGTGAAATGCCGGCGTTGGATCTCGTGAAATAAAAAAATAAAGGTAGATATCGTGAAATACTGGCGTTAGATAGAGTGAAATCAAAAAATAAAGTTAGATGTCATGAAATGCCGTCGTTGGATAGAGTGAAATCAAAAAATATAGTTAGATATCGTGAAATGCCGTCGTTGGATATCGTGAAATAAAAAAATATCGTGAGATATCGTGAAATGCCGCCATTGGATAGACTGAAATAAAAAAATATAGTTAGATATCGTGAAATGCTGGTGTTGGATATCGCGAAATAAAAAAATAGAGTTATATATTGTGAAATTCCGGAGTTGGATAGAGTAGAATAAAAAATATAGTTAGATATCGTGAAATGCCGCCGTTGGATATAATGAAATCAAAAATAGAGTTAGATATCGTGAAATACTGTAGTTGGATCGAGTGAAATCAAGAAATAGAGTTAGATATCGTGAAATGCTGGTGTTGGATACAATGAAATAAAAACATATAGTTAGATATCGTGAAATGCCGGCGTTGGATAGAGTGAAATAAAAAAATATAGTTATATATTGTGAAATGCCCCCGTTGGATAGAGTGAAATCGAAAAATATAGTTAGATATTGTGAAATGCTGACGTTGGATAGAGTGAAATCAAAAATAGAGTTAGATATCGTGAAATACTGTAGTTGGATAGAGTGAAGTCAAAAAATATAGTTAGATATCGTGAAATGCCGTTGTTGGATAGAGTGAAGTCAAAAAATATAGTTAGATATCGTGAAATGCCGGCGTTGGATCGAGTGAAATCGAAAAATATAGTTAGATATCGTGATATGCCAGCGTTGGATAGAGTAAAATAAAAAATATACTTAGATATCGTGAAATGCTGGTGTTGGATGTAGTGAAATAAAAACATATACTTAGATATCGTAAAATGCCGGCGTTGGACATCGTGAAATAAAAAAATTGAGTTAGATATCGTGAAATGCTGGCTTTGGATAGAGTGAAATAAAAAAATATAGTTAGATACCGTGAAATTCTGGTGTTGGATATGGCGAAATAAAAAATTATAGTTAGATGATGTGAAATGCCGGCGTTGGATATAGTGAAATAAAAAAATATAGTTAGATAACGTGAAATGCTGGCGTTGGATCGAGTGAAATAAAAATATATATTTAGATATTGTGAAATGCCGGCGTTGGATATTGTGAAATAAAAAAATATAGTTAGATATCGCGAAATGCCGGCGTTGGACATCGTGAAATAAAAAGATAGAGTTAGATATCGTGAAATGCTGGCGTTGGATCGAGTGAAATAAAAATATATATTTAGATATTGTGAAATGCCGGCGTTGGATATCGTGAAATAAAAAAATATAGTTAGATATCGTGAAATGCCGGCGTTGGACATCGTGAAATAAAAAGATAGAGTTAGATATCGTGAAATGCTGGCGTTGGATCGAGTGAAATAAAAATATATATTTAGATATTGTGAAATGCCGGCGTTGGATATCGTGAAATAAAAAAATATAGTTAGATATCGCGAAATGCCGGCATTGGTAATAGTGAAATAAAAAAATATAGTTAGATATCGTGAAATGCCGCCGTTGGATAGAGTGAAATAAAAAAATATAGTTAGATATCGTGAAATGCTGGCGTTGGATATAGTGAAATCAAAAATAGAGTTAGTTATCATGAAATACTGGCGTTGGATATCGTGAAATTAAAAAATAAAGTTATATATCGTGAAATACTCACGTTGGATAGAGTGAAATAAAAAAATATAGTTAGATATCGCGAAATGCCGTCGTTGGATATCGTGAAATTAAAAAATATGGTGACATATCGTGAAATACTGGCGTTGGATATCGTGAAATTAAAAAATAAAGTTAGATATCGTGAAATACTCCCGTTGGATAGAGTGAAATAAAAAAATATAGTTAGAAATCGCGAAATGCCGTCGTTGGATGTCGTGAAATTAAAAAATATCGTGACATATCGTGAAATACTGGCGTTGGATATCGTGAAATTAAAAAATAAAGTTAGATATCGTGAAATACTCCCGTTGGATAGAGTGAAATAAAAAAATATAGTTAGAAATCGCGAAATGCCGGCGTTGGATATCGTGAAATAAAAAGATAGAGTTAGGTATCGTGAAATGCTGGCGTTGGATCGAGTGAAATCAAAAAATATAGTTAGATATCGTGATATGCCAGAGTTGGATAGAGTGAAATAAAAAAATAGAGTTAGATATCGCGAAATGCCAGTGTTGGATATAGTGAAATAAAAAAATATAGTTAGATATCGCAAAATTCCGGCGTTGGATAGAGTGAAATAAAGAAATAGAGTTAGATATCGTGAAATGCGGGCTTTGGATATCATGAAATAAAAAATATAGTTAGATATCGTGAAATACTGGCGTTGGATAGAGGGAAATCAAAAAATAGAGTTAGATATCGTGAAATTCCGGTGTTGGATATCGTGAAATAAAAAAATACAGTTAGATATCGTAAAATGCCGGTGTTGGATATCGTGAAATAAAAAAATACAGTTAGATATCGTAAAATGCCGGCGTTGGATATCGTGCAATAAAAAAATAGAGTTAGATATAGTGAAATGCTGGTGTTGGATAGAGTGAAATAAAAAAATATAGTAAGATATCGCGAAATGCCGTCGTTGGAAAGAGTGAAATCAAAAATTATAGTTAGATATCATGAAATGCGGTCATTGGATATCGTGAAATAAAAAAATATCGTGAGATATCGTGAAATGCCTGCGTTGGATACAGTGAAATAAAGAAATATAGTTAGATACCGTGAAATGCCGGTGTTGGATATCGTGAAATAAAAAAATATAGTTAGATATCGTGAAATGTCGGAGTTGGATATAGTGAAATAAAAAATTATAGTTAGATATCGTGAAATGCTGGTTTTGGATATGGCGAAATAAAAAAATATAGTTAGATATCGTGAAATGCCGGCGTTGGATATAATGAAATCAAAAATAGAGTTAGATATCGTGAAATACTGTAGTTGGATAGAGTGAAATCAAGAAATATAGTTAGATATCGTGAAATGCTGGTGTTGGATACAATGAAATAAAAACATATAGTTAGATATCGTGAAATGCCGGCGTTGGATAGAGTGAAATAAAAAAATATAGTTATATACTGTGAAATGCCCCCTTTGGATAGAGTGAAATCGAAAAATATAGTTAGATATCGTGAAATGCCGACGTTGGATAGAGTGAAATCAAAAATAGAGTTAGATATCGTGAAATACTGTAGTTGGATAGAGTGAAGTCAAAAAATATAGTTAGATATCGTGAAATGCCATTGTTGGATAGAGTGAAGTCAAAAAATATAGTTAGATATCGTGAAATGCCGGCGTTGGATCGAGTGAAATCGAAAAATATAGTTAGATATCGTGATATCCTGGCGTTGGATAGAGTGAAATAAAAAAAGAGAGTTAGATATCGTGAAATGCCGGCATTGGATATCGTGAAATAAAAAAATATAGTTAGATATCGTGAAATGCCGGCGTTGGATAGAGTGAAATAAAAAAAGAGAGTTAGATATCGTGAAATGCCGTCGTTGGATATCGTGAAATAAAAAAATAAAGGAAGATATCGTGAAATACTGGCGTTAGATAGAGTGAAATCAAAAAATAAAGTTAGATGTCATGAAATGCCGGCGTTGGATATAGTGAAATCAAAAATATAGTTAGATATCGTGAAATACTGTAGTTGGATAGAGTGAAATAAAAAAATATAGTTAGATATCGTGATATGCCTGCATTGGATACAGTGAAATAAAGAAATATAGTTAGATACCGTGAAATGCCGGTGTTGGATATCGTGAAATAAAAAAATATAGTTAGATATCGTGAAATGTCGGTGTTGGATATAGTGAAATAAAAAATTATACTTAGATATCGTGAAATGCTGGTTTTGGATATGGCGAAATAAAAAATGAAATTAGATATCGTGAAATGGCGGCGTTGGAAATCGTGAAATAAAAAAATATAGTAAGATATCGTGAAATACTGGCGTTAGATAGAGTGAAATCAAAAAATAAAATTAGATGTCATGAAATGCCGTCGTTGGATAGAGTGAAATCAAAAAATATAGTTAGATATCGTGAAATGCCGTCGTTGGATATCGTGAAATAAAAAAATATCGTGAGATATCGTGAAATGCCGCCATTGGATAGACTGAAATAAAAAAATATAGTTAGATATCGTGAAATGCTGGTGTTGGATATCGCGAAATAAAAAAATAGAGTTATATATTGTGAAATTCCGGAGTTGGATAGAGTAGAATAAAAAATATAGTTAGATATCGTGAAATGCCGCCGTTGGATATAATGAAATCAAAAATAGAGTTAGATATCGTGAAATACTGTAGTTGGATCGAGTGAAATCAAGAAATAGAGTTAGATATCGTGAAATGCTGGTGTTGGATACAATGAAATAAAAACATATAGTTAGATATCGTGAAATGCCGGCGTTGGATAGAGTGAAATAAAAAAATATAGTTAGATATCGTGAAATGCTGACGTTGGATAGAGTGAAATCAAAAATAGAGTTAGATATTGTGAAATACTGTAGTTGGATAGAGTGAAGTCAAAAAATATAGTTAGATATCGTGAAATGCCGGCGTTGGATCGAGTGAAATCGAAAAATATAGTTAGATATCGTGATATGCCAGCGTTGGATAGAGTAAAATAAAAAATATACTTAGATATCGTGAAATGCTGGTGTTGGATGTAGTGAAATAAAAACATATACTTAGATATCGTAAAATGCCGGCGTTGGACATCGTGAAATAAAAAAATTGAGTTAGATATCGTGAAATGCTGGCTTTGGATAGAGTGAAATAAAAAAATATAGTTAGATACCGTGAAATTCTGGTGTTGGATATGGCGAAATAAAAAATTATAGTTAGATAATGTGAAATGCCGGCGTTGGATATAGTGAAATAAAAAAATATAGTAAGATATCGTGAAATGCCGGCGTTGGATATCGTGAAATAAAAAAATATAGTTAGATATGGTAAAATGCCAGTGTTGTATATCGTGAAATAAAAAGATAGAGTTAGATATCGTGAAATGCTGGCGTTGGATCGAGTGAAATAAAAATATATATTTAGATATTGTGAAATGCCGGCGTTGGATATTGTGAAATAAAAAAATATAGTTAGATATCGCGAAATGCCGGCGTTGGACATCGTGAAATAAAAAGATAGAGTTAGATATCGTGAAATGCTGGCGTTGGATCGAGTGAAATAAAAATATATATTTAGATATTGTGAAATGCCGGCGTTGGATATCGTGAAATAAAAAAATATAGTTAGATATCGTGAAATGCCGGCGTTGGACATCGTGAAATAAAAAGATAGAGTTAGATATCGTGAAATGCTGGCGTTGGATCGAGTGAAATAAAAATATATATTTAGATATTGTGAAATGCCGGCGTTGGATATCGTGAAATAAAAAAATATAGTTAGATATCGCGAAATGCCGGCATTGGTAATAGTGAAATAAAAAAATATAGTTAGATATCGTGAAATGCCGCTGTTGGATAGAGTGAAATAAAAAAATATAGTTAGATATCGTGAAATGCTGGCGTTGGATATAGTGAAATCAAAAATAGAGTTAGTTATCATGAAATACTGGCGTTGGATATCGTGAAATTAAAAAATAAAGTTATATATCGTGAAATACTCACGTTGGATAGAGTGAAATAAAAAAATATAGTTAGATATCGCGAAATGCCGTCGTTGGATATCGTGAAATTAAAAAATATGGTGACATATCGTGAAATACTGGCGTTGGATATCGTGAAATTAAAAAATAAAGTTAGATATCGTGAAATACTCCCGTTGGATAGAGTGAAATAAAAAAATATAGTTAGAAATCGCGAAATGCCGTCGTTGGATGTCGTGAAATTAAAAAATATCGTGACATATCGTGAAATACTGGCGTTGGATATCGTGAAATTAAAAAATAAAGTTAGATATCGTGAAATACTCCCGTTGGATAGAGTGAAATAAAAAAATATAGTTAGAAATCGCGAAATGCCGGCGTTGGATATCGTGAAATAAAAAGATAGAGTTAGGTATCGTGAAATGCTGGCGTTGGATCGAGTGAAATAAAAATATATATTTAGATATTGTGAAATGCCGGCGTTGGATACAGTGAAATAAAAAAATATAGTTAGATATCGCGAAATGCCGGCGTTGGTAATAGTGAAATAAAAAAATATAGTTAGATATCGTGAAATGCCGCCGTTGGATAGAGTGAAATAAAAAAATAAAGTTAGATAGCGTGAAATACCGGCGTTGGATATCGTGAAATTAAAAAATATAGTTAGAGATGGTAAAATGCCGGCGTTGGATATCGTGAAATAAAAAGAGTTAGATATCGTGAAATGCTGGCGTTGGATCGAGTGAAATAAAAATATATATTTAGATATTGTGAAATGCCGGCGTTGGATATAGTGAAATTAAAAAATATAGTTAGATATCGTGAAATGCCGGCGTTGGATAGAGTGAAATCGAAAAATATACTTAGATATCGTGATATGCCAGAGTTGGATAGAGTGAAATAAAAAAATAGAGTTAGATATCGCGAAATGCCAGTGTTGGATATGGTGAAATAAAAAAATATAGTTAGATATCGCAAAATTCCGGCGTTGGATAGAGTGAAATAAAGAAATAGAGTTTGATATCGTGAAATGCCGGCTTTGGATATCGTGAAATAAAAAATATAGTTAGATATCGTGAAATACTGGCGTTGGATAGAGTGAAATCAAAAAATAGAGTTAGATATCGTGAAATTCCGGTGTTGGATATCGTGAAATAAAAAAATACAGTTAGATATCGTAAAATGCCGGCGTTGGATATCGTGAAATAAAAAAATACAGTTAGATATCGTAAAATGCCGGCGTTGGATATCGTGCAATAAAAAAATAGAGTTAGATATAGTGAAATGCTGGTATTGGATAGAGTGAAATAAAAAAATATAGTAAGATATCGCGAAATGCCGTCGTTGGATATCGTGAAATTAAAAAATATGGTGACATATCGTGAAATACTGGCGTTGGATATCGTGAAATTAAAAAATAAAGTTAGATATCGTGAAATACTCCCGTTGGATAGAGTGAAATAAAGAAATATAGTTAGATACCGTGAAATGCCGGTGTTGGATATCGTGAAATAAAAAAATATAGTTAGATATCGTGAAATGTCGGAGTTGGATACAGTGAAATAAAAAATTATAGTTAGATATCGTGAAATGCAGGGTTTTGGATATGGCGAAATAAAAAAATATAGTTAGATATCGTGAAATTCCGTTGTTGGATAGAGTGAAATCAAAAAATATAGTTAGATATCGTGAAATGCCGTCGTTGGATATTGTGAAATTAAAAAATAGCGTAAGATATCGTGAAATGCCGGAGTTGGATATAGTGAAATAAAAAAATAAAGGTAGATATCGTGAAATACTGGCGTTAGACAGAGTGAAATCAAAAAATAAAGTTAGATGTCATGAAATGCCGTCGTTGGATAGAGTGAAATAAAAAAATATAGTTAGATATCGTGAAATTCCGTTGTTGGATAGAGTGAAATCAAAAAATATAGTTATATATCGTGAAATTCCGGAGTTGGATAGAGTAAAATAAAAAATACAGTTAGATATCGTGAAATGCCGGCGTTGGATATCGTGAAATAAAAAAATAAAGGTAGATATCGTGAAATACTGGCGTTAGATAGAGTGAAATCAAAAAATAAAGTTAGATGTCATGAAATGCCGTCGTTGGATAGAGTGAAATCAAAAAATATAGCTAGATATCGTGAAATGCCATCGTTGGATATCGTGAAATAAAAAAATATCGTGAGATATCGTGAAATGCCGCCATTGGATAGACTGAAATAAAAAAATATAGTTAGATATCGTGAAATGCTGGTGTTGGATATCGCGAAATAAAAAAATAGAGTTATATATTGTGAAATTCCGGAGTTGGATAGAGTAGAATAAAAAATATAGTTAGATATCGTGAAATGCCGCCGTTGGATATAATGAAATCAAAAATAGAGTTAGATATCGTGAAATACTGTAGTTGGATGGAGTGAAATCAAGAAATATAGTTAGATATCGTGAAATGCTGGTGTTGGATACAATGAAATAAAAACATATAGTTAGATATCGTGAAATGCCGGCGTTGGATAGAGTGAAATAAAAAAATATAGTTATATACTGTGAAATGCCCCCTTTGGATAGAGTGAAATCGAAAAATATAGTTAGATATCGTGAAATGCCGACGTTGGATAGAGTGAAATCAAAAATAGAGTTAGATATCGTGAAATACTGTAGTTGGATAGAGTGAAGTCAAAAAATATAGTTAGATATCGTGAAATGCCGGCGTTGGATCGAGTGAAATCGAAAAATATAGTTAGATATCGTGATATCCTGGCGTTGGATAGAGTGAAATAAAAAAAGAGAGTTAGATATCGTGAAATGCCGGCGTTGGATATCGTGAAATAAAAAAATATAGTTAGACATCGTGAAATGCCGGCGTTGGATAGAGTGAAATAAAAAAAGAGAGTTAGATATCGTGAAATGCCGTCGTTGGATATCGTGAAATAAAAAAATAAAGGAAGATATCGTGAAATACTGGCGTTAGATAGAGTGAAATCAAAAAATAAAGTTAGATGTCATGAAATGCCTTCGTTGGATAGAGTGAAATCAAAAAATATAGTTAGATATCGTGAAATGCCGGCGTTGGATATAGTGAAATCAAAAATAGAGTTAGATATCGTGAAATACTGTAGTTGGATAGAGTGAAATAAAAAAATATAGTTAGATATCGTGATATGCCTGCATTGGATACAGTGAAATAAAGAAATATAGTTAGATACCGTGAAATGCCGGTGTTGGATATCGTGAAATAAAAAAATATAGTTAGATATCGTGAAATGTCGGTGTTGGATATAGTGAAATAAAAAATTATACTTAGATATCGTGAAATGCTGGTTTTGGATATGGCGAAATAAAAAATTATAATTAGATATCGTGAAATGGCGGCGTTGGAAATCGTGAAATAAAAAAATATAGTTAGATATCGTGAAATGCCGGCGTTGGATAGAGTGAAATCGAAAAATATAGTTAGTTATCGCGAAATGCCAGTGTTGGATAGAGTGAAATCAAAAAATATAGTTAGATATCGTGAAATGCCGTCGTTGGATATCGTGAAATAAAAAAATATCGTGAGATATCGTGAAATGCCGGAGTTGGATATAGTGAAATAAAAAAATATAGTTATATATCGTGAAATTCCGGAGTTGGATAGAGTAAAATAAAAAATACAGTTAGATATCGTGAAATGCCGGTGTTGGATCTCGTGAAATAAAAAAATAAAGGTAGATATCGTGAAATACTGGCGTTAGATAGAGTGAAATCAAAAAATAAAGTTAGATGTCATGAAATGCCGTCATTGGATAGAGTGAAATCAAAAAATATAGTTAGATATCGTGAAATGCCGTCGTTGGATATCGTGAAATAAAAAAATATCGTGAGATATCATGAAATGCCACCATTGGATAGACTGAAATAAAAAAATATAGTTAGATATCGTGAAATGCTGGTGTTGGATATCGCGAAATAAAAAAATAGAGTTATATATTGTGAAATTCCGGAGTTGGATAGAGTAGAATAAAAAATATAGTTAGATATCGTGAAATGCCGCCGTTGGATATAATGAAATCAAAAATACAGTTAGATATCGTGAAATACTGTAGTTGGATAGAGTGAAATCAAGAAATAGAGTTAGATATCGTGAAATGCCGGCGTTGGATATCGTGAAATAAAAAAATATAGTTAGATATGGTAAAATGCCAGTGTTGTATATCGTGAAATAAAAAGATAGAGTTAGATATCGTGAAATGCTGGCGTTGGATCGAGTGAAATAAAAATATATATTTAGATATTGTGAAATGCCGGCGTTGGATATAGTGAAATAAAAAAATATAGTTAGATATCGTGAAATGCCGTCGTTGGATATCGTGAAATTAAAAAATATGGTGACATATCATGAAATACTGGCGTTGGATATCGTGAAATTAAAAAATAAAGTTAGATATCGTGAAATACTCCCGTTGGATAGAGTGAAATAAAAAAATATAGTTAGATATCGCGAAATGCCGTCGTTGGATATCGTGAAATTAAAAAATATGGTGACATATCATGAAATACTGGCGTTGGATATCGTGAAATTAAAAAATAAAGTTAGATATCGTGAAATACTCCCGTTGGATAGAGTGAAATAAAAAAATATAGTTAGAAATCGCGAAATGCCGGCGTTGGATATCGTGAAATAAAAAGATAGAGTTAGGTATCGTGAAATGCTGGCGTTGGATCGAGTGAAATAAAAATATATATTTAGATATTGTGAAATGCCGGCGTTGGATACAGTGAAATAAAAAAATATAGTTAGATATCGCGAAATGCCGGCGTTGGTAATAGTGAAATAAAAAAATATAGTTAGATATCGTGAAATGCCGCCGTTGGATAGAGTGAAATAAAAAAATAAAGTTAGATAGCGTGAAATACCGGCGTTGGATATCGTGAAATTAAAAAATATAGTTAGAGATGGTAAAATGCCGGCGTTGGATATCGTGAAATAAAAAGAGTTAGATATCGTGAAATGCTGGCGTTGGATCGAGTGAAATAAAAATATATATTTAGATATTGTGAAATGCCGGCGTTGGATATAGTGAAATAAAAAAATATAGTTAGATATCGTGAAATGCCGGCGTTGGATAGAGTGAAATCGAAAAATATAGTTAGATATCGTGATATGCCAGAGTTGGATAGAGTGAAATAAAAAAATAGAGTTAGATATCGCGAAATGCCAGTGTTGGATAGAGTGAAATAAAGAAATAGAGTTAGATATCGTGAAATGCCGGCGTTGGATAGAGTGAAATCGAAAAATATAGTTAGATATCGTGATATGCCAGAGTTGGATATAGTGAAATAAAAAATTATAGTTAGATATCGTGAAATGCTGGTTTTGGATATGGCGAAATAAAAAAATATAGTTAGATATCGTGAAATTCCGTTGTTGGATAGAGTGAAATAAAAAAATATAGTTAGATATCGTGAAATGCCGTCGTTGGATATCGTGATATAAAAAAATATCGTAAGATATCGTGAAATGCCGGAGTTGGATATAGTGAAATAAAAAAATATAGTTATATATCGTGAAATTACGGAGTTGGATAGAGTAAAATAAAAAATACAGTTAGATATCGTGAAATGCCGGCGTTGGATATCGTGAAATAAAAAAATAAAGGTAGATATCGTGAAATACTGGCGTTAGATAGAGTGAAATCAAAAAATAAAGTTAGATGTCATGAAATGCCGTCGTTGGATAGAGTGAAATCAAAAAATATAGTTAGATATCGTGAAATGCCGTCGTTGGATATCGTGAAATAAAAAAATATCGTGAGATATCGTGAAATGCCGCCATTGGATAGACTGAAATAAAAAAATATAGTTAGATATCGTGAAATGCTGGTGTTGGATATCGCGAAATAAAAAAATAGAGTTATATATTGTGAAATTCTGGAGTTGGATAGAGTAGAATAAAAAATAAAGTTAGATATCGTGAAATGCCGCCGTTGGATATAATGAAATCAAAAATACAGTTAGATATCATGAAATACTGTAGTTGGATCGAGTGAAATCAAGAAATAGAGTTAGATATCGTGAAATGCTGGTGTTGGATACAATGAAATAAAAACATATAGTTAGATATCGTGAAATGCCGGCGTTGGATAGAGTGAAATAAAAAAATATAGTTATATATTGTGAAATGCCCCCGTTGGATAGAGTGAAATCGAAAAATATAGTTAGATATCGTGAAATGCCGACGTTGGATAGAGTGAAATCAAAAATAGAGTTAGATATCGTGAAATACTGTAGTTGGATAGAGTGAAGTCAAAAAATATAGTTAGATATCGTGAAATGCCGTTGTTGGATAGAGTGAAGTCAAAAAATATAGTTAGATATCGTGAAATGCCGGCGTTGGATCGAGTGAAATCGAAAAATATAGTTAGATATCGTAAAATGCCGGCGTTGGACATCGTGAAATAAAAAAATTGAGTTAGATATCGTGAAATGCTGGCTTTGGATAGAGTGAAATAAAAAAATATAGTTAGATACCGTGAAATTCTGGTGTTGGATATGGCGAAATAAAAAATTATAGTTAGATAATGTGAAATGCCGGCGTTGGATATAGTGAAATAAAAAAATATAGTTAGATATCGTGAAATGCCGGCGTTGGATATCGTGAAATAAAAAAATATAGTTAAATATGGTAAAATGCCAGTGTTGTATATCGTGAAATAAAAAGATAGAGTTAGATATCGTGAAATGCTGGCGTTGGATCGAGTGAAATAAAAATATATATTTAGATATTGTGAAATGCCGGCGTTGGATATCGTGAAATAAAAAAATATAGTTAGATATCGCGAAATGCCGGCATTGGTAATAGTGAAATAAAAAAATATAGTTAGATATCGTGAAATGCCGCCGTTGGATAGAGTGAAATAAAAAAATATAGTTAGATATCGTGAAATCCTGGCGTTGGATATAGTGAAATCAAAAATAGAGTTAGTTATCATGAAATACTGGCGTTGGATATCGTGAAATTAAAAAATAAAGTTATATATCGTGAAATACTCACGTTGGATAGAGTGAAATAAAAAAATATAGTTAGATATCGCGAAATGCCGTCGTTGGATATCGTGAAATTAAAAAATATGGTGACATATCGTGAAATACTGGCGTTGGATATCGTGAAATTAAAAAATAAAGTTAGATATCGTGAAATACTCCCGTTGGATCGAGTGAAATAAAAATATATATTTAGATATTGTGAAATGCCGGCGTTGGATACAGTGAAATAAAAAAATATAGTTAGATATCGCGAAATGCCGGCGTTGGTAATAGTGAAATAAAAAAATATAGTTAGATATCGTGAAATGCCGCCGTTGGATAGAGTGAAATAAAAAAATAAAGTTAGATAGCGTGAAATACCGGCGTTGGATATCGTGAAATTAAAAAATATAGTTAGAGATGGTAAAATGCCGGCGTTGGATATCGTGAAATAAAAAGAGTTAGATATCGTGAAATGCTGGCGTTGGATCGAGTGAAATAAAAATATATATTTAGATATTGTGAAATGCCGGCATTGGATATAGTGAAATAAAAAAATATAGTTAGATATCGTGAAATGCCGGCGTTGGATAGAGTGAAATCGAAAAATATAGTTAGATATCGTGATATGCCAGAGTTGGATAGAGTGAAATAAGAAAATAGAGTTAGATATCGTGAAATGCCGGCTTTGGATATCGTGAAATAAAAAATATAGTTAGATATCGTGAAATACTGGCGTTGGATAGAGTGAAATCAAAAAATAGAGTTAGATATCGTGAAATTCCGTTGTTGGATATCGTGAAATAAAAAAATACAGTTAGATATCGTAAAATGCCGGTGTTGGATATCGTGAAATAAAAAAATACAGTTAGATATCGTAAAATGCCGGCGTTGGATATCGTGCAATAAAAAAATAGAGTTAGATAAAGTGAAATGCTGGCGTTGGACAGAGTGAAATAAAAAAATATAGTAAGATATCGCGAAATGCCGTCGTTGGAAACAGTGAAATCAAAAATTATAGTTAGATATCATGAAATGCGGTCATTGGATATCGTGAAATAAAAAAATATCGTGAGATATCGTGAAATGCCTGCGTTGGATACAGTGAAATAAAGAAATATAGTTAGATACCGTGAAATGCCGGTGTTGGATATCGTGAAATAAAAAAATATAGTTAGATATCGTGAAATGTCGGAGTTGGATATAGTGAAATAAAAAATTATAGTTAGATATCGTGAAATACTGGCGTTAGATAGAGTGAAATCAAAAAATAAAGTTAGATGTCATGAAATGCCGTCGTTGGATAGAGTGAAATCAAAAAATATAGTTAGATATCGTGAAATGCCGGCGTTGGATATAGTGAAATAAAAAAATATAGTTAGATATCGTGAAATACTGTAGTTGGATAGAGTGAAATAAAGAAATAAAAGTTAGATATCGTGATATGCCTGCGTTGGATACAGTGAAATAAAGAAATATAGTTAGATACCGTGAAATGCCGGTGTTGGATATCGTGAAATAAAAAAATATAGTTAGATATCGTGAAATGTCGGTGTTGGATAAAGTGAAATAAAAAATTATACTTAGATATCGTGAAATGCTGGTGTTGGATATGGCGAAATAAAAAATTATAGTTAGATATCGTGAAATGCCGGCGTTGAATATAGTGAAATAAAAAAATATAGTTGGATATTGTGAAATGCCGTTTTTGGATACAGTGAAATAAAAAAATATAGTTAGATATCATGAAATGCCGTCGTTGGATAGAGTGAAATAAAAAAATATAGTTGGATATTGTGAAATGCCGTTGTTGGATACAGTGAAATAAAAAAATGCAGTTAGATATCATGAAATGCCGTCGTTGGATAGAGTGAAATAAAAAAATATAGTTGGATATCGCGAAATGCCGTCGTTGGATATCGTGAATTTAAAACATATCATGAGATATCGTGAAATACTGGCGTTGGATATCGTGAAATAAAAAAATAGAGTTATATATTGTGAAATTCCGGAGTTGGATAGAGTAGAATAAAAAATATAGTTAGATATCGTGAAATGCCGCCGTTGGATATAATGAAATCAAAAATAGAGTTAGATATCGTGAAATACTGTAGTTGGATAGAGTGAAATCAAGAAATAGAGTTAGATATCGTGAAATGCCGGTGTTGGATATCGTGAAATAAAAAAATATAGTTAGATATGGTAAAATGCCAGTGTTGTATATCGTGAAATAAAAAGATAGAGTTAGATATCGTGAAATGCTGGCGTTGGATCGAGTGAAATAAAAATATATATTTAGATATTGTGAAATGCCGGCGTTGGATATAGTGAAATAAAAAAATATAGTTAGATATCGTGAAATGCCGTCGTTGGATATCGTGAAATTAAAAAATATGGTGACATATCATGAAATACTGGCGTTGGATATCGTGAAATTAAAAAATAAAGTTAGATATCGTGAAATACTCCCGTTGGATAGAGTGAAATAAAAAAATATAGTTAGATATCGCGAAATGCCGTCGTTGGATATCGTGAAATTAAAAATTATGGTGACATATCATGAAATACTGGCGTTGGATATCGTGAAATTAAAAAATAAAGTTAGATATCGTGAAATACTCCCGTTGGATAGAGTGAAATAAAAAAATATAGTTAGAAATCGCGAAATGCCGGCGTTGGATATCGTGAAATTAAAAAATAAAGTTAGATATCGTGAAATGCCGGCGTTGGATATCGTGAAATAAAAAAATATAGTTAGATATGGTAAAATGCCGGTGCTGGATATCGTGAAATAAAAAGATAGAGTTAGATATCGTGAAATGCTGGCGTTGGATCGAGTGAAATAAAAATATATATTTAGATATTGTGAAATGCCGGCGTTGGATATAGTGAAATAAAAAAATATAGTTAGATATCGCGAAATGCCAGCGTTGGTAATAGTGAAATAAAAAAATATAGTTAGATATCGTGAAATGCCGCCGTTGGATAGAGTGAAATAAAAAAATAAAGTTAGATAGCGTGAAATGCCGGCGTTGGATATCGTGAAATTAAAAAATATAGTTAGAGATGGTAAAATGCCGGCGTTGGATATCGTGAAATAAAAAATTATAGTTAGATATCGTGAAATGCTGGTTTTGGATTTGGTAAAATAAAAAATTATAGTTGGATATCGTGAAATGCCGGCGTTGGATACAGTGAAATAAAAAAATATAATTTGATATCTTCAAATGCCGTCGTTGGATAGAGTGAAATCAAAAAATAGAGTTCGATATCATGAAATGCTGGCGTTGGATACAGTGAAATAAAAATATACAGTTGGATATTGTGAAATGCCTGTGTTGGATATACTGAAATAAAAAAATATAGTTAGATATCGCGAAATGCCGGCGTTGGATAGAGTGAAATAAAAAAATATCGTGAGATGTCGTGAAATGCCTTGGTTGGATAGAGTGAAAAAGAAAATATAGTTAGATATCGTGAAATGCCGGCGTTGGATAGAGTGAAATAAAAAAATATAGTTAGATATCGTAAAATGCCGTCGTTGGATAGAGTGAAATAAAAAAATATAGTTAGATATTGTGAAATGCCGTTGTTGGATACAGTGAAATAAAAAAATAGAGTTAGATATCGTGAAATGCCGGCGTTGGATATTGTGAAATAAAAAAATATAGTTAGATATCATGAAATGCCAGCGTTGGATATCGTGAAAAAAAAATATATAGTTAGGTGTCGCAAAATTCCGGCGTTGGATATAGTGAAATAAAGAAATCAAAAAATAGAGTTAGATATCGTGAAATGCCGTCGGTGGAGAGAGTGCAATCAAAAAATATAGTTAGATATCGTGAAATGCCGTCATTGGATGTCGTGAAATAAGAAAATATCCTGAGATATCGTGAAATGCCAACGTTGGATATAGTGAAATAAAAAAATATAGTTAGATATCGTGAAATGTCGCCATTGGATAGAGTGAAATAAAAAAATATAGTTAGATATCGTGAAATGCTGGTGTTGGATATGGCAAAATAAAAAATTATTGTTAGATATCGTGAAATGCTGGCGTTGGATATAGTGAAATAAAAAAATATAATTTGATATCTTGAAATGCCATCGTTGGATATCGTGAAATTAAAACATATCATGAGATATCGTGAAATACTGGCGTTGGATATCGTGAAATTAAAAAATAAAGTTACATATCGTGAAATACTCGCGTTGGATAGAGTGAAATAAAAAAATAAAGTTAGATATCGTGAAATGCCGGCGTTGGATATCATGAAATAAAAAGATAGAGTTATATATCGTGAAATGCTGGCGTTGGATCAAGTGAAATAAAAATATACAGTTAGATATTGTGAAATGCCTGTGTTGGATATACTGAAATAAAAAAATATAGTTAGATATCGCGAAATGCCGGCGTTGGATAGAGTGAAATAAAAAAATGTCGTGAGATATCGTGAAATGCCTTGGTTGGATATAGTGAAATAAAAAAATATAATTTGATGTCTTGAAATGCCGTCGTTGGACAGAGTGAAGTCAAAAAATGTAGTTAGATATCGCGAAATGCCGGCATTGGTAATAGTGAAATAAAAAAATATAGTTAGATATCATGAAATGCCACCGTTGGATAGAGAGAAATAAAAAAATATAGTTAGATATCGTGAAATGCTGGCGTTGGATAAAGTGAAATCAAAAATAGAGTTAGATATCATGAAATACTGGCGTTGGATATCGTGAAATTAAAAAATAAAGTTATATATCGTGAAATACTCGCGTTGGATAGAGTGAAATAAAAAAATATAGTTAGATATCGCGAAATGCCGTCGTTGGATATCGTGAAATTAAAAAATATCGTGACATATCGTGAAATACTGGCGTTGGATATCGTGAAATTAAAAAATAAAGTTAGATATCGTGAAATACTCGCGTTGGATAGAGTGAAATAAAAAAATAAAGTTAGATATCGTGAAATGCCGGCGTTGGATATCGTGAAATAAAAAAATATAGTTAGATATGGTAAAATGCCGGCGTTGGATATCGTGAAATAAAAAGAGTTAGATATCGTGAAATGCTGGCGTTGGATCGAGTGAAATAAAAATATATATTTAGATATTGTGAAATGCCGGCGTTGGATATAGTGAAATAAAAAAATGTAGTTAGATATCGTGAAATGCCGGCGTTGGTAATAGTGAAATAAAAAAATATAGTTAGATATCGTGAAATGCCGCCATTGGATAGAGTGAAATAAAAAAATATAGTTAGATATCGTGAAATGCTGGCGTGGGATATAGTGAAATCAAAAATAGAGTTAGATATCATGAAATATTGGCGTTGGACATCGTGAAATTAAAAAATAAAGTTATATATCGTGAAATACTCGCGTTGGATAGAGTGAAATAAAAAAATATAGTTAGATATCGCGAAATGCCGTCGTTGGATATCGTGAAATTAAAAAATATCGTGACATATCTTGAAATACTGGCGTTGGATATCGTGAAATTAAAAAATAAAGTTAGATATCGTGAAATACTCGCGTTGGATAGAGTGAAATAAAGAAATAAAGTTAGATAGCGTGAAATGCCGGCGTTGGATATCGTGAAATTAAAAAATATAGTTAGATATGGTAAAATGCCGGCGTTGGATATCGTGAAATAAAAAATTATTGTTAGATATCGTGAAATGCTGGTTTTGGATATGGTGAAATAAAAAATTATAGTTGGATATCGTGAAATGCCGGTGTTGGATACAGTGAAATAAAAATATACAGTTGGATATTGTGAAATGCCTGTGTTGGATATACTGAAATAAAAAAATATAGTTAGATATCGCGAAATGCCGGCGTTGGATAGAGTGAAATAAAAAGATATCGTGAGATATTGTGAAATGCCGTCGTTGGATAGAGTGAAATAAAAAAATATAGTTAGATATCGTAAAATGCCGTCGTTGGATAGAGTGAAATAAAAAAATATAATTAGATATTGTGAAATGCCGTTGTTGGATACAGTGAAATAAAAAAATAGAGTTAGATATCGTGAAATGCCGGCGTTGGACAGAGTGAAATGAAAAAATATAGTTAGATATCATGAAATGCCGGCGTTGGATATCGTGAAATAAAAAAATATAGTTAGGTGTCGCAAAATTCCGGCGTTGGATATAGTGAAATAAAGAAATCAAAAAATAGAGTTAGATATCGTGAAATGCCGTCGTTGGAGAGAGTGAAATCAAAAAATATAGTTAGATATCGTGAAATGCCGTCATTGGATGTCGTGAAATAAGAAAATATCCTGAGATATCGTGAAATGCCTACGTTGGATATAGTGAAATAAAAAAATATAGTTAGATGTCGTGAAATGCCGGCGTTGGATATAGTGAAATAAAAAAATATAGTTAGATATCGTGAAATGCCGCCGTTGGATAGAGTGAAATAAAAAAATATAGTTAGATATCGTGAAATGCTGGTGTTGGATATGGAAAAATGAAAAATTATTGTTAGATATCGTGAAATGCTGGCGTTGGATATAGTGAAATTAAAACATATCATGAGATATCGTGAAATACTGGCGTTGGATATCGTGAAATTAAAAAATAAAGTTAGATATCGTGAAATACTCGCGTTGGATATAGTGAAATAAAAAAATATAGTTAGATGTCGTAAAATGCCGGCGTTGGATATCGTGAAATAAAAAAATATAGTTAGATATGGTAAAATGCCGGCGTTGGATATCGTGAAATGAAAAGATAGAGTTAGATATCGTGAAATGCTGGCGTTGGATCGAGTGAAATAAAAATATATATTTAGATATTGTGAAATGCCGGAGTTGGGTATTGTGAAATAAAAAAATATAGTTAGATATCGCGAAATGCTGGCGTTGGATATAGTGAAATCAAAAATAGAGTTAGATATCATGAAATACCGGCGTTGGATAGCGTGAAATTAAAAAATAAAGTTATATATCGTGAAATACTCGCGTTGGATAGAGTGAAATAAAAAAATATAGTTAGATATCGCGAAATGCCGGCGTTGGATAGAGTGAAATAAAAAAATGTCGTGAGATATCGTGAAATGCCTTGGTTGGATATAGTGAAATAAAAAAATATAATTTGATGTCTTGAAATGCCGTCGTTGGACAGAGTGAAGTCAAAAAATGTAGTTAGATATCGCGAAATGCCGGCATTGGTAATAGTGAAATAAAAAAATATAGTTAGATATCGTGAAATGCCACCGTTGGATAGAGAGAAATAAAAAAATATAGTTAGATATCGTGAAATGCTGGCGTTGGATAAAGTGAAATCAAAAATAGAGTTCGATATCATGAAATACTGGCGTTGGATATCGTGAAATTAAAAAATAAAGTTATATATCGTGAAATACTCGCGTTGGATAGAGTGAAATAAAAAAATATAGTTAGATATCGCGAAATGCCGTCGTTGGATATCGTGAAATTAAAAAATATCGTGACATATCGTGAAATACTGGCGTTGGATATCGTGAAATTAAAAAATAAAGTTAGATATCGTGAAATACTCGCGTTGGATAGAGTGAAATAAAAAAATAAAGTTAGATATCGTGAAATGCCGGCGTTGGATATCGTGAAATAAAAAAATATAGTTAGATATGGTAAAATGCCGGCGTTGGATATCGTGAAATAAAAAGAGTTAGATATCGTGAAATGCTGGCGTTGGATCGAGTGAAATAAAAATATATATTTAGATATTGTGAAATGCCGGCGTTGGATATAGTGAAATAAAAAAATGTAGTTAGATATCGTGAAATGCCGGCGTTGGTAATAGTGAAATAAAAAAATATAGTTAGATATCGTGAAATGCCGCCATTGGATAGAGTGAAATAAAAAAATATAGTTAGATATCGTGAAATGCTGGCGTGGAATATAGTGAAATCAAAAATAGAGTTAGATATCATGAAATATTGGCGTTGGACATCGTGAAATTAAAAAATAAAGTTATATATCGTGAAATACTCGCGTTGGATAGAGTGAAATAAAAAAATATAGTTAGATATCGCGAAATGCCGTCGTTGGATATCGTGAAATTAAAAAATATCGTGACATATCTTGAAATACTGGCGTTGGATATCGTGAAATTAAAAAATAAAGTTAGATATCGTGAAATACTCGCGTTGGATAGAGTGAAATAAAGAAATAAAGTTAGATAGCGTGAAATGCCAGCGTTGGATATCGTGAAATTAAAAAATATAGTTAGATATGGTAAAATGCCGGCGTTGGATATCGTGAAATAAAAAATTATTGTTAGATATCGTGAAATGCTGGTTTTGGATATGGTGAAATAAAAAATTATAGTTGGATATCGTGAAATGCCGGTGTTGGATACAGTGAAATAAAAATATACAGTTGGATATTGTGAAATGCCTGTGTTGGATATACTGAAATAAAAAAATATAGTTAGATATCGCGAAATGCCGGCGTTGGATAGAGTGAAATAAAAAGATATCGTGAGATATCGTGAAATGCCTTGGTTGCATAGAGTGAAACAAAAAAATATAGTTAGATATTGTGAAATGCCGTCGTTGGATAGAGTGAAATAAAAAAATATAGTTAGATATCGTAAAATGCCGTCGTTGGATAGAGTGAAATAAAAAAATATAATTAGATATTGTGAAATGCCGTTGTTGGATACAGTGAAATAAAAAAATAGAGTTAGATATCGTGAAATGCCGGCGTTGGACAGAGTGAAATGAAAAAATATAGTTAGATATCATGAAATGCCGGCGTTGGATATCGTGAAATAAAAAAATATAGTTAGGTGTCGCAAAATTCCGGCGTTGGATATAGTGAAATAAAGAAATCAAAAAATAGAGTTAGATATCGTGAAATGCCGTCGTTGGAGAGAGTGAAATCAAAAAATATAGTTAGATATCGTGAAATGCCGTCATTGGATGTCGTGAAATAAGAAAATATCCTGAGATATCGTGAAATGCCTACGTTGGATATAGTGAAATAAAAAAATATAGTTAGATGTCGTGAAATGCCGGCGTTGGATATAGTGAAATAAAAAAATATAGTTAGATATCGTGAAATGCCGCCGTTGGATAGAGTGAAATAAAAAAATATAGTTAGATATCGTGAAATGCTGGTGTTGGATATGGAAAAATGAAAAATTATTGTTAGATATCGTGAAATGCTGGCGTTGGATATAGTGAAATTAAAACATATCATGAGATATCGTGAAATACTGGCGTTGGATATCGTGAAATTAAAAAATAAAGTTAGATATCGTGAAATACTCGCGTTGGATATAGTGAAATAAAAAAATATAGTTAGATGTCGTAAAATGCCGGCGTTGGATATCGTGAAATAAAAAAATATAGTTAGATATGGTAAAATGCCGGCGTTGGATATCGTGAAATGAAAAGATAGAGTTAGATATCGTGAAATGCTGGCGTTGGATCGAGTGAAATAAAAATATATATTTAGATATTGTGAAATGCCGGAGTTGGGTATTGTGAAATAAAAAAATATAGTTAGATATCGCGAAATGCCGGCATTGGTAATAGTGAAATAAAAAAATATAGTTAGATATCGTGAAATGCTGAAAAGTTTCCCATTTCATAATGGCATCGTCTGTGGATGAACTAGAGATTGAATATCAAAAATATAAAAAAGAAGATACTTTGGGCGCTTTGTTTCAATTCTTAGAAATGGCGTTATGTTCCTTTGAAAAGTTGATTACGCAGCAGAAGGACTGGGACAAGGAAGAAGAGGAAGAAGAAGCCATCTTTGATGAACAATGGGTCCCTTCTGGAGAGGAGGACAAAAAGGATAAGAAAAAGGGGATTTTAAGAATTATAAAAACAACCAAAAGAGAGAAAAATGAGCGAAAAGATGGAGGCAAGGTTAGAAAGTAAAGGAAAAGGAGCAAGAAAAGCGAAGAGAAAAAACAAAGGGGTAGAAAGGGCAAGGAGAAGAATAAGCAAGAGAGAAAGGGGGGGAGGAGAAGCCTTAATGTGGGGAAGCAAGACCTAAGGAAAAAAAGTTTATTTAGAGATAATGGGTGAATTTAATTTAGATTAAAAGAGGGATTCTGGAGGGTATATAAGAGTGTGTTTTTATATGTATATTTAGAATATAAAATTTATTATGTAATTTTAGAATTTTTTTTAAACAGAATCCCAAGAAAGATTGCTATATGTAGTATTTCTAAGTTAGGGTAATGAGTTATAGATGTTACTCCAATTGGTGTACAGGAGAAGTTTTGTAAAAGAAAAAAAAGATGAATGGATAATTGGAAATAGAACAGACAAAGAATGTTATTGAAAATGGTAATAAGATATGGAAGGATATATATGCTTTTTTTTTTTGGATTTTGTGTATTGATAAAAGGCAATAAAATTTTAATTAATAAATAATTTGGATGGAAAAGAGAAGTAGGGACAAGATATGAAGTTAATATTATATGAAATATTGATATTATAATCTGGAAATGTTATGCTTTATTGGTCTATTATTATTATTTTTTCTTAGAAAAGAATTTATAAGCTGCTATGCCTTGATTTTTTGTGCATTGTTTTTATAAAACTGATAAAAATGGTTTTTATATATATATATAAAAAAGAAAATGATAATAAGATTTGGAAGGAGATATGGGTTGAATATGATGTTTGAATTTGTGTCTGTGTAAAGAGTTTTAACCCGGGAACAGACAACCTTCAGAAAAGATCTTTTAGTTTTGTTTATGTTTTGTGTTTGTATGTTTGTGTATTGTGCTTATGGTAAAACTAACAAAATTTGTTTTTTATAAAAAAAAAAAAAAGGAAAGAATCAATAAAACCTTGAAGGAATGCTAGACGAGAATAATTTATACAAGCCAGAAAGAAAAGAATATGATGACTATAAAATGGATAAATATGGAAGAGAAATGAAATTGAATAGGAGTAAAGAGAAAAAATGAGAAACTTGCTGAAAGATGTTTGTGTGTCCATATGGAGATGGGATAAATTGGAATTATGCTGTATAAAAATAATGTTTTGTTTGACTTGTAAGGATTTACAATGTTAAGAGGTTTTATGTGTTTATGTATTTAATGGTTAATGATGTGTTGTTTTATCTTTAAAATTAATAAAAATTTGTTTCAAAAAAAAAAAACAATGTTATCCCTAACATTCTCCCCTTTTAGGAAATAATAATAAATATAACTATTTACATCTTTAAATCATATTTGTTACAACTCTCTTTAAACTTAATTACTCCTTGAGCTTTTGTAAATTGGTCTGCAATGTTTTCTTCCGTCATGCAGTATTCCAATTTAATTAGCCCATTCTTGACAGATTCTCTAACATTTAAGTATCTTAAATCAGTATGCTTTGATCTAGTTTTTACAGCAATACTAGTAGCTAACTTAAATGCTGCTTGATTATCCTCGTACACAATAATGGAATCTTTTACAGTTATATCCATGTCTAATAATAACTGTTGGTACAGAATTAAGTCAGTGCATAGAAATGACAGACATGAAAATTCTGCTTCCATCGTGGACAAGCTGATATGCTGTTGTCTGATTGACCTCCATCCAATTAGTGTCTTACCAAATAATATAGCCAACCCAGATGTTGATTTTCTAGTGTTTATATCAGTTGCAAAACTTGCATCTGCATAGGCACTAAGACTCAAATCACCCTTTGGTTCTATATACAATGCATGGTTCAGTGTTCCTTTAAGATATCTTAAAATTCTCTTTAATGATTGCCAATGACATTGATGTGGATCTGAATTAAAACGTGCCAGCTGATTTACACTATAAGCTATATCTGGCCTAGACCAATTGCTTATATATGATAAGCTTCCAATCAAAGATTGATATATGGACTTATCAAATTTGGGACTTTGATCATTAGTTTGGCAAACTTCCTGACTCATTGGAGTCTTTGCCGGTTTACAAAGTTCCATTTTAAACGTTTTAATTAATTGGCAAATTTTATCTTCTTGAGATATCTTAAAACCATTATTTGTTTTGTTAATTGTCAATCCTAGATACTTTTTAATTTCACCTAAATGCTTTAATTTTATCTTTTTGGCTAATAATGATATAATTTCATTAGCTTCATTATTAGTCTTAGTTATCAAAGCAATATCATCTGTAAATAATAACAATAATGACACCGTTCCATTATTTTCTCTTTTAAACACACATGGATCTGCTAAACCAGATTTAAAACCTATATTGTTTAACTCTTTCACAATATATTGGTTCCACTCAAACCCAGATTGTTTCAATCCGTAAAAACTCTTTTTGAGTTTCCAACAATCATTACTATTTTTATTATCCTTTATACCTACTGGTTTTCTTAAATATATAGTGTGCTGCAATGGTGCATGTAGATAAGCAGTTTCTACATCTAAATGGTTAATGACATAGTTTTTCTTAGCTGCCCACACTAATGCTGCTCTTAAAGATGTTGCTTTAAGACTTGGTGCAAAAACTTCATCGTAATCAGATGCAGTTTGATTAAATCCTTGAGCTACCAACCTAGCTTTATGGGTAACAGTCCCATCATTTCCAGTTTTTACTTTAAATATCCATTTGCACCCAATGGATTTTTCTCCTGGAGGTAATTTAGCATCTTCATAAACTTTCATTACCTTTAATGAATTTAGTTCCTTTTCCATTGCCTTTTGCCAATTCTCCTGATCCTTAGCAGGATACATCCTAAGTTCATCTACACGAGTTGGAACTTTAGTTACTTGGCAAACTATACTTGCTTGATACCTATCAGGTGGTCTAGTTATACGTGTAGTACGTCTAGGTATTACAGGACTTACAGGTGGACTTTCATTTATTAACTCTTCTTGATTATCTAACTCTTCCTGATCAACTGTTTCCTCTTGTTCTGGTCCTATTTGCTCTTCGTGGACTTCTTCTTTAATTGGACTCTTCTTATAACTAATCTGATCTTTCTGCCTTTTGTAGGGTTCAATAATTACTTCATTATTTAAATCTTGCTCTAATCTATTCCATCCTACATGTTCTAGGAATTTAGCACTAGCACTGGTGTAAACTCTAGATGTACCTGGTTCCCAGAATCTATAAGATCTATGATTAGATGTATATCCTACAAAATATAATCTTTTAGCTCTATGTTGTCCTTTGTGTCTAAGTTGTGAAGGGATATGCACCCATGCTGGTGCTCCAAATGTGTGCAAGTAACTTAAATCAGGTTTTGTACCATGCCACAATGTGAATGGTAATTCACCTGTTGTTGAATTAACAACATTATTTAATATATGATTACCACACATTATTGCTTCTCCCCATAAATTGTCAGGTAATCCTGAATCAGACATCATAGTTCGTGCCATTGATTGTAATGTTTGGCCTCTTCTCTCTATAAAGGCATTATGTTGTGGCCTATATGGTGCAGACATTTTATGTTGAATACCTAACATTCTTAGTCTGTTCTGGAATTTATTATTTGTAAATTCTGTACCATTATCTGTTATAAGAGTTACTAATTTCTTTTTAGTTTTCCTTTCTGCAAATTTTATCCAATTAAAGAGATTTTTATACGTTTCAGTTTTGCTCTTCATTAAATAGCAAAACCCATATCTAGAATAATGGTCCATTATACTTAGTATGTAACGAGCTCCTCCTACACTTGGTTTTTTAGGACCTATTAAATCTGCAAATACTACCTCTAAAGGTTCTTTGGCAGTAAATCCATCAACTCTATTAGCCGGTGTGACCCTGCTCTTACTTTGATTGCAGATATTACATTGCAAATACTTATTACAAGGTTTCAAACTTATTCCCTTAGATAATTCAACAGTTTTCTTAAGCATTTTAAAATTTAAATGCCCTAGCCTTCGGTGTAACAAGTGAATACATTCATCATGAGGTTTCTTATTTTCATAAACTGTGTTAGCCACTTTTAAACCATCATCATTTAACACATATAATTCACCTCTTAAAGATGCAGTAATTTTCTTATCTTCTTTCTCAATTATGCAGTTATCTCCTCTAAATGTAACTACATATCCTAGTTTAACCAAAATTCTAACTGAAATTAAATTAAACTTAAGTTGTGGTACATATAACATTTTTACATTCTCTTTTATAAAAAAAACAATATGCTATACCTTGACCTTTAGCTTTCAGTTTCCAGCCATTGGCTAACAATATCTGCTGTGTACACTTGGACATTTTAATAAAATTTTTCTTATCATTTGTTATACAATGTGATGCTCCACTATCAACCACCCATAAATTATTTTTTACAGCTCCGTTAGTATACATGGCTAACTCTCAATTTTTATTTCTCTTTTGATGACTTTTTGTATTCTGGCCAACGTTCTGGCGTTTTGCTTTTTTACAAAATCTTGCCAAATGTCCTCTTCCTCCACAATTAAAGCACCTTTTAATTGCATATGCAGTAGGAGTTTCATTATCTTCTTTTTGAGGTTGCTCCCTCCTTAACTCGTCTCTTTCAAGCCTTCTTCTGGCCTCTTCAATCAATCTGCCAGTTATATCAGTTAAAGTTAGGCTTTCCTTTGGCAATATTTCAAGTGAAGTTACGTAATTGTCATAGGTTTCGTTAAGGGAAGATAGTATTATATAGACTTGGTGTAGTTCAGAGAAAATAAGCTCTTTCTCGTGCAGTTCTTGAAAAATGCTTTGCATAGTTTTCAAATGACTCAGCATATCACCATTCTTATGGAGATGTGTACTGAAAAGTTTCCGTGTTAGATTTATGTGAGCACCAACATTATCTCGGACATAAATCCTCTTCAGCTTCTGCCAACACCCAACAGCTGTCTTTTCTCCATGGATATAAACAAGCTGGTTATCAGTTAAGGTTAACCCAATAATGCAAATTGCTTGTTCATTTTTATGCATAAATTCTTCTATCTTTAATTTATCTTCATCATCCTCTGGATCCCATTCTTCTACGTTTGGTGGATTTTCAATTATGTTCCACAAACCTTCTCTTCGTAGAAGCAGACTACATTTCATAGACCATGATACATAGTTTGTTCCATCCAGCTTGGATATAAGGGACAAACTTTGTAGATTGACTTGTGCCATGTTTTCTTATATGGATATAAAACTATAATTAATAAAACACAGCTGTCTGTTTACTGTAATGTATAACAACACAAACTCTCACTTTTAACATAAATCTGTTTTATCCTAGTTAAACTGACTTTGCAGCCTCTGGGCCCATAACCAGTGTTAAGCCTGGTTTCCCCAACCAGGGTTAGGGAGACAAGCTAAACAGAATGTGCAGCTTAGTCAGATAGGCACACAGATAAATGAGTGAGCTAAGCTTGTATGTTTATTAACATACAGTAAAAATGATAGATACGCTTGTGCTATCAAATATATAGTTTATTCCATTATGAGTTCATAGCATAGTCAAAATAACAGTCCAATAGTCATGTATCATTTAGTCAGTCCATTCAGGGATATTCAGTTAGCAAAGTCCGTGTTGAATACCCTATGTCAGTTCACTTACAAGCCAGTCCTTTGTTTTCTCTCCCGTTCGAGCAATGCAGACTTGTTTTTCTTTGCAGTAATCAGGGATCATCAAAGCCAGAGAGTGAGCAAGCTGTCGTCTTGCTTCTTTTAAAGTGCTTTCACAACCACTCCCTTAATTACTATCCCACAGTTAAAGTTGCAGACACTTTAACATACAAACTATGATTACATATTATTATTTACCTAAACCAGTTAGGGTAAAACAATGTTATCCCTAACAATCATCAAAGCCAGAGAGATAGCAAGCTGCAGCCTTGCTTCTTTTAAAAGTGCTTTCACAACCACTCCCTTAATTACTATCCCACAGTTAAAGTTGCAGACACTTTAACATACAAACTATGATTACATATTATTATTTACCTAAACCAGTTAGGGTAAACCAATGTTATCCCTAACATTCTCCCCTTTTAGGAAATAATAATATAACTATTTACATCTTTAAATCATATTTGTTACAACTCTCTTTAAACTTAGTTACTCCTTGAGCTTTTGTAAATTGGTCTGCAATGTTTTCTTCCGTCATGCAGTATTCCAATTTAATTAGCCCATTCTTTACAGATTCTCTAACATTTAAGTATCTTAAGTCAGTATGCTTTGATCTAGTTTTTACAGCAATACTAGTAGCTAATTTTATAGCTGCTTGGTTATCTTCGTACACAATAATGGAATCTTTTACAGTTATACCCATGTCTAATAATAACTGTTTGTACAAAATCAAATCAGTGCATAATAATGACAGACATGAAAATTCCGCTTCCATCGTGGACAAGCTAATATGCTGTTGTCTGATTGACCTCCACCCTATTAGTGTCTTACCAAATAATATAGCCATCCCAGATGTTGATTTTCTAGTGTTTATATCAGTTGCAAAACTTGCATCTGCATAGGCACTAAGAATCAAATCACCCTTTGGCTCTAAATACAATGCATGGTTCATTGTTCCTTTAAGATATCTTAAAATTCTCTTTAATGATTGCCAATGACATTGATGTGGATCTGAATTAAAACGTGCCAGCTGATTTACACTATAAGCTATATCTGGCCTAGACCAATTGCTTATATATGATAAGCTTCCAATCAAAGATTGATATATGGACTTATCAAATTTGGGACTTTGATCATTAGTTTGGCAAACTTCCTGACTCATTGGAGTCTTTGCCGGTTTACAAAGTTCCATTTTAAACGTTTTAATTAATTGGCAAATTTTATCTTCTTGAGATATCTTAAAACCATTTTTTGTTTTGTTAATTGTCAATCCTAGATACTTTTTAATTTCACCTAAATGCTTTAATTTTATCTTTTTGGCTAATAATGATATAATCTCATTAGCTTCATTATTAGTCTTAGTTATCAAAGCAATATCATCTGTAAATAATAACAATAATGACACCGTTCCATTATTTTCTCTTTTAAACACACATGGATCTGCTAAACCAGATTTAAAACCTATATTGTTTAACTCTTTCACAATATATTGGTTCCACTCAAACCCAGATTGTTTCAACCCGTAAAGACTCTTTTTGAGTTTCCAACAATCATTACTATTTACTTTATTGTCTTTTATACCTACTGGCTTTTTCAAATATATAGTGTGCTGCAATGGTGCATGCAAATAAGCAGTTTCTACATCTAAATGGTTAATGACATAGTTTTTCTTAGCTGCCCACACTAATGCTGCTCTCAAAGATGTTGCTTTAAGACTTGGTGCAAAAACTTCATCGTAATCAGATGCAGTTTGATTAAATCCTTGAGCTACTAACCTAGCCTTATGGGTAACAGTCCCATCATTTCCAGTTTTTACTTTAAATATCCATTTGCACCCAATGGATTTTTCTCCTGGAGGTAATTTAGCATCTTCATAAACTTTCATTACCTTTAATGAATTTAGTTCCTTTTCCATTGCCTTTTGCCAATTCTTCTGATCCTTAGCAGGATACATCCTAAGTTCATCTACACGAGTTGGAACTTTAGTTACTTGGCAAACTATACTTGCTTGATACCTATCAGGTGGTCTAGTTATACGTGTAGTACGTCTAGGTATTACAGGACTTACAGGTGGACTTTCCTTTATTAACTCTTCTTGATTATCTAACTCTTCCTGATCAACTGTTTCCTCTTGTTCTGGTCCTGTTTGCTCTTCATGGACTTCTTCTTTAATTGGACTCTTCTTATAACTAGTCTGATCTTTCTGCCTTTTGTAGGGTTCAATAATTACTTCATTATTTAAATCTTGCTCTAATCTATTCCATTCTACATGTTCTAGGAATTTAGCACTGGCACTGGTGTAAACTCTAGATGTACCTGGTTCCCAGAATCTATAAGATCTATGATTAGATGTATATCCTGCAAAAAATTATCTTTTAGCTCTATGCTGTCCTTTGTGTCTAAGTTGTGAAGGGATATGCACCCATGCTGGTGCTCCAAATGTGTGCATGTAACTTAAATCAGGTTTTGTACCATGCCACAATGTAATTCACCTGTTGTTGAATTAACAACATTATTTAATATATGATTACCACACATTATTGCTTCTCCCCATAAATTGTCAGGTAATCCTGAATCAGACATCATAGTTCGTGTTATTGATTGTAATGTTTGGCCTCTTCTCTCTATAAAGGCATTATGTTGTGGCCTATATGGTGCAGACTTTTTATGTTGAATACCTAACATTATTAGTCTGTTCTGGAATTTATTATTTGTAAATTCCGTACCATTATCTGTTATAAGAGTTTCTAATTTCTTTTTAGTTTTTCTTTCAGCAAATTTAATCCAATTAAAGAGATTTTGATACGTTTCAGTTTTGCTCTTCATTAAATAGCAAAACCCATATCTAGAATAATGGTCCATTATGCTTAGGATGTAACGAGCTCCTCCTACACTTGGTTTTTTCGGACCTATTAAATCTGCAAATACTACCTCCAAAGGCTCTTTGGTAGTAAATCCATCAACTCTATTAGCAGGTGTGACCCTGGCTTTGCTTTGATTGCAGGCATTACATTGCAAATACTTATTACAAGGTTTCAAACTTATTCCCTTAGATAATTCAACAGTTTTCTTAAGCATTTTAAAATTTAAATGCCCTAGCCTTCGATGTAACAAGTGAATACATTCATCATGGGGTTTCTTATTTTCATAAACTGTGTTAGCCACTTTTGAACCATTATCATTTAATACATATAATTCACCTCTTAAAGATGCAGTAATTTTC
>JAUCBL010000231.1:134085-175432 GCA_033807585.1 Hydrophis major | reverse complement strand
GGAGAAAGGGAGGGAGAGGGAGAGGGAGGGAGAGGGAGAGGGGAGAGGGAGGAAGGGAGAAAGCAAGGGAGAGAGAGAGAGGGAGAGGGAGGAGAAAGAGAGAGGGAGAGGGAGAGAGAGGAAGAAGAGAGAGGGAGAGAGAGGGAGAAAGGGAGAGGGAGAGAGGGATGAAGAGAGAGAGAGAGGGAGAGGGGGAAGAAGGGAGAGAAAGAGATGAAGAGGGAGAAAGGGAGAGGGAGAGAGGAAGAGAGAGCAAGAGGGAGACGGAGAGAGGGGAAGGAGAGGGAGAGGGGATGGAGAGGGAGAGGGAGAGAGAGGGAGAGAGGGAGGGAAAGGGAGAGGGAGGGAAAGGGAGGAGAGGAGAGGGAGTGATAGAGGGAGGGAGGAGGGAGAGAATGGGAGAGGGGAAGAGGGAGAGGAGAGAGAGGGGAAGGAGAGGGAGAGAGGGAGGGAGAGAAGGGGAAGAGGGAGAGGGAGAGAGGAAGGAGAGAGAGGGGAGAGAAAGGGATGGAGGGAGAGGGAGTGTGAGGGGAGAGAGAGGGAAGGAGAGGAGAGGGAGGAGGGGGAGAGAAAGGGAGAGGGGACAGAGGGAGAGGGAGAGAGGAAGGGAGAAGGGGGGAGAGAAAGGATGGAGGGAGAGGGGAGTGTGAGGGGAGAGAGAGGGAAGGAGAGGAGAGGGAGGGAGGGGGAGAGAAAGGGAGAGGGGACAGAGGGAGAGGGAGAGAGGAAGGGAGAAGGGGGGAGAGAAAGGGATGGAGGGAGAGGGAGTGTGAGGGGAGAGAGAGGGAAGGAGAGGAGAGGGAGGGAGGGGGAGAGAAAGGGAGAGGGGGACAGAGGAGAGGGAGAGAGGAAGGGAGAAGGGGGGGAGAGAAAGGGATGGAGGGAGAGGGAGTGTGAGGGGAGAGAGAGGGAAGGAGAGGAGAGGGAGGGAGGGGGAGAGAAAGGGAGAGGGGACAGAGGGAGAGGGAGAGAGGAAGGGAGAAGGGGGGAGAGAAAGGGATGGAGGGAGAGGGAGTGTGAGGGGAGAGAGAGGGAAGGAGAGGAGAGGGAGGGAGGGGGAGAGAAAGGGAGAGGGGACAGAGGGAGAGGGAGAGAGGAAGGGAGAAGGGGGGAGAGAAAGGGATGGAGGGAGAGGGAGTGTGAGGGGAGAGAGAGGGAAGGAGAGGAGAGGGAGGGAGGGGGAGAGAAAGGGAGAGGGGACAGAGGGAGAGGGAGAGAGGAAGGGAGAAGGGGGGAGAGAAAGGGATGGAGGGAGAGGGAGTGTGAGGGGAGAGAGAGGGAAGGAGAGGAGAGGGAGGAGGGGAGAGAAAGGGAGAGGGGACAGAGGGAGAGGGAGAGAGGAAGGGAGAAGGGGGGGAGAGAAAGGGATGGAGGGAGAGGGAGTGTGAGGGGAGAGAGAGGGAAGGAGAGGAGAGGGAGGGAGGGGGAGAGAAAGGGAGAGGGGACAGAGGGAGAGGGAGAGAGGAAGGGAGAAGGGGGAGAGAAAGGGATGGAGGGAGAGGGAGTGTGAGGGGAGAGAGAGGGAAGGAGAGGAGAGGGAGGAGGGGGAGAGAAAGGGAGAGGGGACAGAGGGAGAGGGAGAGAGGAAGGGAGAAGGGGGAGAGAAAGGGATGGAGGGAGAGGGAGTGTGAGGGGAGAGAGAGGGAAGGAGAGGAGAGGGAGGGAGGGGGAGAGAAAGGGAGAGGGGACAGAGGGAGAGGGAGAGAGGAAGGGAGAAGGGGGAGAGAAAGGGATGGAGGGAGAGGGAGTGTGAGGGGAGAGAGAGGGAAGGAGAGGAGAGGGAGGGAGGGGGAGAGAAAGGGAGAGGGGACAGAGGGAGAGGGAGAGAGGAATGGGAGAAGGGGGGAGAGAAAGGGATGGAGGGAGAGGGAGTGTGAGGGGAGAGAGAGGGAAGGAGAGGAGAGGGAGGGAGGGGGAGAGAAAGGGAGAGGGGACAGAGGGAGAGGGAGAGAGGAAGGGAGAAGGGGGAGAGAAAGGGATGGAGGGAGAGGGAGTGTGAGGGGAGAGAGAGGGAAGGAGAGGAGAGGGAGGGAGGGGGAGAGAAAGGGAGAGGGGACAGAGGGAGAGGGAGAGAGGAAGGGAGAAGGGGGGAGAGAAGGGATGGAGGGAGAGGGAGTGTGAGGGGAGAGAGAGGGAAGGAGAGGAGAGGGAGGGAGGGGGAGAGAAAGGGAGAGGGGACAGAGGGAGAGGGAGAGAGGAAGGGAGAAGGGGGAGAGAAAGGGATGGAGGGAGAGGGAGTGTGAGGGGAGAGAGAGGGAAGGAGAGGAGAGGGAGGGAGGAGGGGAGAGAAAGGGAGAGGGGACAGAGGGAGAGGGAGAGAGAGGAAGGGAGAAGGGGGAGAGAAAGGGATGGAGGGAGAGGGAGTGTGAGGGGAGAGAGAGGGAAGGAGAGGAGAGGGAGGAGGGGAGAGAGGAGAGACAGAGAGAGCGCTTTCATCCCGAGCCTCACACCTTCCCCCTTTCTTAGAGCGGCTAGTGGCCGGGGCCGTGGGACCCCTGCCCTCCCCGCCTCCAACCTCGAGAGAGGACTACAAAGCCCATCCGCCGCCTGCCTTTCCTCCACCTCCCGGCCCCCACCGGGCCCATGCCGAGAGCCTTCTCCAGATTTTCGGGGGAAGGCAGGGGAGAAGGAGGAGAGCTTCGGACTCCAGCCCTGACCCTGGATTCCCAGGAACACGCCCCCCCCCTCCTCCCCCTCCCCCTCCCCTCCCCTCCTATCCCCTCCTACCCCCAAACCCCTCCCCCACCCTCCGGGGGTCCCGTCAGCGACCTGCTTGCGGTGAGGCTGAGGTATGTGTGTCCCAGAGGGACCCAGTGTCTGGCACAGATATGGATCGGTTCATCGAGGGGATCAGGGCCTGTTCCCCAGCTCTGGAAGACAAGAGAGGAGAGGAGGGAGGGGTTATAAAATCCACCCTGCTTCCCCCGAACCCCCAGACACACGTAGCTACGGAAGAGAGAGAGAGAGAGAGAGAGAGAGAGAAAAAAAATGGAAATATATGCCAAATGTAATAACGGGAGGGGGCAGAATAGGGATGAGAGCGGGGGGGGGGGGGCTGGGGTGGTTTGTTTGTTTTTTTTTCCTTTTTTTTTTTTCCTTTTTTTCTTTTCTTTCTTTATATATTTATGTCCTTCCCAGCTGTTGTTCCATTGATCTTTATGGATTGATTGGCTTCTTTTATTTTATTTATTTTTATTCTTTTATCGGATGGATTCCTTTCTGTTTGGAAAGAGGGTTTTGACCTGGTTGGAAAGCCGCCTCGAGGCGCCATGAGCGAAGAGGCGGGAAATGAAAATAAAAAGAACAAAAGAACAATAACAAGGGAAAAAAAATAAAAAAAAATAAAAAAATAGAACCAAACCAAACCAAACCATGCAATACAATAAAAGTAAAAAAAATAAAATAGAATAGAATAACATAAATAAAATAAAAAAAAAAAAATCACATAAAATAAACATAAAAAATAAAATAATATAATATTATAAAAAATGAAAATGAACAAAATGAAATAAAATAAAACAAAAAATCACATAAAATAATAAAATAAATAAAAAAAATTAAATACAATAAAAATTGCATAAAATATAACAATGACATAAAATCAAATAAGTAAATTAAGATGCCATTTTGAACATTGAATGAATGGTGTGAAATGATTGAATGTCTCTTTTCTTTTATGTACACTGAAAGCATTTGCACCAAGACAAATTCCTTGTGTGTCCAGTCACACTTGGCCAATAAAAAGAATTCTATTTCTACTCTGTTCTTATTCCATTCCATATGTTCTATCCTATTTTTATTCCATTCCATATATTCTATTCTACTCTATTCTATTCCATATATTCTATTATTTCATTCCATGTATTCTATTATTATTATTCAATACCATATATTCTATTCTATTCCATATATTCTATTCGATTCTATTCTATTCCATATGTTCTATTCTCTTCTTATTCCATTCCATATATTGTATTGTATGGTATTGTACTGTACAGTACTGTATTCTGCTCTTGTCTAGTCTACTCTATTCCATTCCACATATTCGATTCTATTCCTATTCTATTCCATGTTCTATTCAATTCGATTCTATTCCATATATTCTCTTCTATTGTTATTCCATTCCATATATGGTATTGTATGGTATTGTATTGTAGTCTAGTCTAGCGTAGTCTACTCCATTCCACATATTCGATTCTATTATTATTCAATACCATATATTCTATTCTATTCTATTGTTATTCCATTCCATATATGGTATTGTATTGTATTGTATTGTATTGTAGTCTAGTCTAGTCTACTCTACTCTATTCCATTCCACATATTCGATTCTATTCCTATTCTATTCCATGTTCTATTCAATTCGATTCTATTCCATATATTCTCTTCTATTGTTATTCCATTCCATATATGGTATTGTATTGTATTGTATTGTAGTCTAGTGTAGTCTACTCCATTCCACATATTCGATTCTATTATTATTCAACGCCATATATTCTATTTTATTCTATTCCATATGTTCTATTCTATTCAATTCTATTCCATATGTTCTATTCTATTGTTATTCCATTCCATATATGGTATTGTATGGTATTGTACTGTATTGTATTGTATTCTAGTCTAGTCTAGTCTGTTCCATTCCACATATTCTATTCTATTATTATTCAATACCATATATCCTCTTCTATTTCTATTCTATTCTAATTCCATTCCATATATTCTGTTCTGTTCTATTCCATATGCACTATTCCCTTCTATTGTTATTCCATTCCATTCCATCTATTCTATTCTATTCTATTCTGAATTCTACTCTATTCTACTCTATTCATTTTCTGTTCTATTTCTATTTCTATTCCTATTCCTGTTTCTGTTTGTATTCTCATTCCATGAATAGATTAAACTGTAAACACGTTTGAGTATCTATGATGCAGGGAGATAAAGAGAATGAACCCAAAATTAGAAAGCCTGCTATAAATTCATTTGTGAGACTAAAGAAGGAGAAGAGATGTTAAGAAAATATAAACATTAAAATAGGTAGAATTTTAGAAAACAATGACTAGATAGAGATGTATTTCCTTTCCTTTTTATTTTTATTAATTATTATTATTATTATTATTATTATTATTATTATTATTATTATTATTATTATTACTATTTATTATTATTATTATTATTATTATTATTATTATTATTATTATTATTATTATTATTATACCTATCAAAGGTTCCCAGGATAGATTTGGGAGGATTCATATGAATTGTATGATGATATGAATTATAATTGTATGAATTGTTAAAAAAATAAAAAAATAAACGAAGTACATGATGGTGATCTCGCAAAGGAGGAACAAACACAATTATAGTCCAATGATTGATGATGCCTCACGATATTGGGGTGATTCCATCTTGGATTGAGAATATCAGGTATGAGGCAATCTAACGAGAATGGAAGACTTATGAAATGGATGCCCCCCCCCCAAAAAAAATATGATTAAAAAATATATGATTAAACCAACGCACTGCTTTGTACACTTCAAGAAGAAAGTTGGATGTTTTTAAATCTTGGCTTGGTTTTTAAAAACCAATAAAATTGACCTCCTCTCCCCCCCCCCTCCCCACAAAAAAAAAAGGACGATGGGATGTCGGAAGAGTTTGTACTTGTGATTTATGGGGGGCGACTGTCATTTCCAAAGTTCCGCCTCTTTTTTTTTTTTTTTTTTCAAAAAATGTACCAATAAAATTAAAATTTCAATTTTTTTTTTTTTTAAAAAAACCATTACAATTCAAATTTCCAAAACAAAACTTTGTCCAAAAGGAAAGCGCCGTTTCCCTCTCCTTCCATGGCCAAGGGAGGGATTCTCCTCACTCCCATCCGCGAGAGGAGGAGCAAGAGGGCCGAGGGTCTGAGGGGACTCACCTGGGCTTGAGCGCCTGGAGCTGCTGGAGGAAGCTACTCAGCTGCTGCTGCTGGGCCAAGTCCCCCGAGGAGGCCACCTTCTGCTGGAGGGCGCACTGGGCGTATTGCCGGCTGGATGAGACACAAAATCGGGAAGTGGGGGGGGGGGGGATAGCCAAGGCGGGAAGAAGGCTCCTCCGCCTCCTCCCTAGGGGAGGGAAGGGGAGGCTTGCGGGGTGGTGGTGGTAAGGGGGTGAGAGGAAGACCAGGAGAAAGGGTACTTGCCCCTTCTTCTCTCACTTCCGGCCCGTTTTCGGCCTCAGGAGGCCAGGGGGAAAAATAAATAAATAAATGTATTTCCGGAAATACCGAAAAACAGGGGGATGGGCAGAACGGGCCTGTTGCTTTCGGCCAGCCAAAGGAAAACCGGGCCAATGAGGGGAAACCGTCCGTCCCCGTTTACCTGTTGACGAGCTGAAGCAACTGCTGCTGCTGGAGCTGTTGGTAAATGGCGGCGGCGGCCAGTTCCTGCTGCTTCTTCAGGCGCTCCTGGTCCATGTTTCCCTGGAGGGGCGAGAGGAGGGGGTCACCTACCCCCTGCATGAAAGACGGGACCCTGGAGGTGCCTGCAACAGGGACCCTGCTCCTCTCTTTCTCTCTCTCACTCTCTCTCTTTCTCTTTCCCTCTCTCTCTGTTCCTCTCTTTCTCTCTCTCTCTTTTCCTCTTTCTCTCTCTCTCTTTCTCTTTCCCTTTTTTCTCTTTCTCTTTTCCTTTCTCTTTCTCTGTTCCTCTTTCTCTCTCTTTTTTTCCTTTCTCTCTCTCTCTCTCTCTTTCCCTCTCTTTCTCTCTCTCACTCTTTCTCTTTCCCTCTCTGTTCCTCTTTCTCTCTTTTTTCTCTTTCTCTTCCTCCCTTTTCCTTTCTCTCTCTCCCTCTCTTTCTCTTTCCCTCTCTTTCTCTGTTCCTCTTTCTCTCTCTCTTTTTCCTTTCTCTCTCTCTTTCCCTCTTTTTCTCTCTCTCACTTTCTCTTTCCCTCTCTCTCTGTTCCTCTTTCTCTTTTTTCTCTCTCTTTCTCTTCCCCCCTTTTCCTTTCTCTCTCTCCCTCTTTCTCTTTCCCTCTCTCTTTCTCTGTTCCTCTTTCTCTCTCTTTTTCCTCTTTCTCTCTCTCTTTTTCCTTTCTCTCTCTCTCTTTCCCTCTTTTTCTCTCTCTCACTTTCTCTTTCCCTCTCTCTCTGTTCCTTTCTCTTTTTTCTCTCTCTTTCTCTTCCCCCCTTTTCCTTTCTCTCTCTCCCTCTTTCTCTTTCCCTCTCTCTTTCTCTGTTCCTCTTTCTCTCTCTTTTTCCTCTTTCTCTCTCTCTTTTTCCTTTCTCTCTCTCTTTCCCTCTTTTTCTCTCTCACTCTTTCTCTTTCCCTCTCTCTGTTCCTCTTTCCCTCTCTTTTTTCTCTCTTTCTCTTCCCCCCTTTTCCTTTCTCTCTCTCCCTTTCTCTTTCCCTCTCTCTTTCTCTGTTCCTCTTTCTCTCTCTTTTTCCTCTTTCTCTTTCTCTCTCTCTTTCTCTCTCTCTTTCTCTTTCCCTCTCTCTCTGTTCCTCTTTCTCTTTTTTCTCTCTTTCTCTTCCCCCCTTTTTCTTTCTCTCTTTCCCTCTCTCTCTCTCTCTGTTCCTCTCTTTCTCTCTCTTTCTCTTTCTCTCTCACTCTTTCTCTCTCTGTTCCTCTTTCTTTTTTTCTCTTACTCTTTCTCTTTCCCTCTTTTTTCTCTCTCTCACTCTCTTTCCCTCTCTCTCTCTCACTCTCTTTTTTCCCTCTCTCTATTCCTCTCTCTTTTTTCCTCTTCCTCTCTCTCTCACTCTTTCTCTTTCCCTCTCACCCTCTCTTTCTTTCCCGCTCTCTTTTTCTCTTTTCCTCTTTCTCTTTCCGTTTCTCTTTCTCTCTTTTTTCTTTCTTTCTTTCCCTCTCTTTTTCTTTCTCTCTCTCTCTCACACACATACACACATCGCAAGCCAAATTCTTCAATGCCCCACCTTCCAAGGTGGGAGTATGGGGGGGGGGGCAAAGGACAAAGCTCTAAATGAAGGGGGGGATGGAGTCCCACACCAGAGGTGCCCCCCAAAATGGCTTTCAAAGAAGAGCCTAACCCAGGGGGGTCTCCAACCATGGCCACTTTTAAGACTTCTGGAGTTCAACTCCCAGAATTCCCCCCAGCCGGCTTTGCTAGAATTTCAACCCTCTTAAACCTGCTTCCTCTCTTCCTCTGCAATCTGCCTCCTTCCTCTCTTCTCATCCCTTCCTCTGCAATCCTCCTGCTTCCTCTCTTCTCATCCCTTCCTCTGCAATCCACCTTCTTCCTCTCTTCTCATCCCTTCCTCTGCAATCCTCCTGCTTACTCTCTTCTCATCCCTTCCTCTGCAATCCTCCTGCTTACTCTCTTGCCATCCCTTCCTCTGCCATCTACCTGCTTCCTCTCTTGTCATCCCTTCCTCTGCCATCTACCTGCTTCCTCTCTTGTCATCCCTTCCTCTGCAATCCTCCTGCTTACTCTCTTCTCAGCCCTTCCTCTGCCATCCTCCTGCTTCCTCCCTTCTCATCCCTTCCTCTGCAATCCTCCTGCTTCCTCTCTTGTCATCCCTTCCTCTGCAATCCTCCTGCTTACTCTCTTCTCATCCCTTCCTCTGCAATCTGCCTCCTTCCTCTCTTCTCATCCCTTCCTCTGCAATCCTCCTGCTTCCTCTCTTCTCATCCCTTCCTCTGCAATCTGCCTGCTAAATTTACTCTCTTGCCATCCCTTCCTCTGCCATCTACCTGCTTCCTCTCTTGTCATCCCTTCCTCTGCAATCCTCCTGCTTACTCTCTTCTCATCCCTTCCTCTGCAATCCTCCTGCTTCCTCTCTTCTCATCCCTTCCTCTGCAATCTTCCTGCTTCCTCTCTTCTCATCCCTTCCTCTGCAATCTCTCTGCTTCCTCTCTTCTCATCCCTTCCTCTGCAATCCTCCTGCTTCCTCTCTTCTCATCCCTTCCTCTGCAATCCTCCTGCTTCCTCTCTTCTCATTCCTTCCTCTGCAATCCTCCTGCTTCCTCTCTTCTCATCCCTTCCTCTGCAATCTTCCTGCTTCCTCTCTTCTCATCCCTTCCTCTGCAATCCGCCTGCTAAATTTACTCTCTTGCCATCCCTTCCTCTGCCATCTACCTGCTTCCTCTCTTGTCATCCCTTCCTCTGCAATCCTCCTGCTTACTCTCTTGTCATCCCTTCCTCTGCAATCCTCCTGCTTCCTCTCTTCTCATCCCTTCCTCTGCAATCCTCCTGCTTCCTCTCTTCTCATCCCTTCCTCTGCAATCTTCCTGCTTCCTCTCTTCTCATCCCTTCCTCTGCAATCCTCCTGCTTCCTCTCTTCTCATCCCTTCCTCTGCAATCCGCCTGCTAAATTTACTCTCTTGCCATCCCTTCCTCTGCCATCTACCTGCTTCCTCTCTTGTCATCCCTTCCTCTGCAATCCTCCTGCTTACTCTCTTGTCATCCCTTCCTCTGCAATCCGCCTGCTTCCTCCCTTCTCATCCCTTCCTCTGCAATCTTCCTGCTTCCTCTCTTGTCATCCCTTCCTCTGCAATCCGCCTGCTAAATTTACTCTCTTGCCATCCCTTCCTCTGCCATCTACCTGCTTCCTCTCTTGTCATCCCTTCCTCTGCCATCTACCTGCTTCCTCTCTTGTCATCCCTTCCTCTGCCATCCTCCTGCTTCCTCCCTTCTCATCCCTTCCTCTGCAATCCTCCTGCTTCCTCTCTTGTCATCCCTTCCTCTGCAATCCTCCTGCTTACTCTCTTGTCATCCCTTCCTCTGCAATCCTCCTGCTTACTCTCTTCTCATCCCTTCCTCTGCAATCTGCCTCCTTCCTCTTCTCATCCCTTCCTCTGCAATCCTCCTGCTTCCTCTCTTCTCATCCCTTCCTCTGCAATCCGCCTGCTAAATTTACTCTCTTGCCATCCCTTCCTCTGCCATCTACCTGCTTCCTCTCTTGTCATCCCTTCCTCTGCAATCCTCCTGCTTCCTCTCTTCTCATCCCTTCCTCTGCCATCCGCCTGCTTCCTCTCTTGTCATGCCTTCCTCTGCAATCCTCCTGCTTACTCTCTTGTCATCCCTTCCTCTGCAATCCGCCTGCTTCCTCCCTTCTCATCCCTTCCTCTGCAATCTTCCTGCTTCCTCTCTTGTCATCCCTTCCTCTGCAATCCTCCTGCTTACTCTCTTCTCATCCCTTCCTCTGCAATCCGCCTGCTAAATTTACTCTTGCCATCCCTTCCTCTGCCATCTACCTGCTTCCTCTCTTGTCATCCCTTCCTCTGCCATCTACCTGCTTCCTCTCTTCTCATCCCTTCCTCTGCAATCTGCCTGCTTCCTCTCTTCTCATCCCTTCCTCTGCAATCCTCCTGCTTCCTCTCTTCTCATCCCTTCCTCTGCAATCCGCCTGCTAAATTTACTCTCTTGCCATCCCTTCCTCTGCCATCTACCTGCTTCCTCTCTTGTCATCCCTTCCTCTGCCATCTGCCTGCTTCCACTCTTGTCATCCCTTCCTCTGCAATCTTCCTGCTTCCTCTCTTGTCATCCCTTCCTCTGCAATCCTCCTGCTTCCTCTCTTCTCATCCCTTCCTCTGCCATCTGCCTGCTTCCTCCCTTCTCATTCCTTCCTCTGCAATCTCTCTGCTTCCTCTCTTCTCATCCCTTCCTCTGCAATCTCTCTGCTTCCTCTCTTCTCATCCCTTCCTCTGCAATCCTCCTGCTTACTCTCTTCTCATCCCTTCCTCTGCAATCCGCCTGCTAAATTTACTCTCTTGCCATCCCTTCCTCTGCCATCTACCTGCTTCCTCTCTTGTCATCCCTTCCTCTGCCATCTGCCTGCTTCCACTCTTGTCATCCCTTCCTCTGCAATCCTCCTGCTTCCTCTCTTGTCATCCCTTCCTCTGCAATCTTCCTGCTTCCTCTCTTGTCATCCCTTCCTCTGCAATCCTCCTGCTTCCTCTCTTCTCATCCCTTCCTCTGCAATCTGCCTGCTTCCTCTCTTGTCATCCCTTCCTCTGCCATCTGCCTGCTTCCACTCTTGTCATCCCTTCCTCTGCAATCCTCCTGCTTCCTCTCTTCTCATCCCTTCCTCTGCAATCTGCCTGCTTCCTCTCTTCTCATCCCTTCCTCTGCCATCTGCCTGCTTCCACTCTTGTCATCCCTTCCTCTGCAATCCTCCTGCTTACTCTCTTCTCATCCCTTCCTCTGCAATCTGCCTGCTTCCTCTCTTGTCATCCCTTCCTCTGCAATCCTCCTGCTTACTCTCTTCTCATCCCTTCCTCTGCAATCTGCCTGCTTCCTCTCTTGTCATCCCTTCCTCTGCAATCCGCCTGCTTCCTCTCTTGTCATCCCTTCCTATGCAATCCGCCTGCTTCCTCTCTTATCATCCCTTCCTCTGCAATCCTCCTGCTTCCTCTCTTGTCATCCCTTCCTCTGCCATCTGCCTGCTTCCACTCTTGTCATCCCTTCCTCTGCAATCCTCCTGCTTCCTCTCTTGTCATCCCTTCCTCTGCAATCCTCCTGCTTACTCTCTTGTCATCCCTTCCTCTGCAATCCTCCTGCTTACTCTCTTCTCATCCCTTCCTCTGCCATCTGCCTGCTTCCTCTCTTGTCATCCCTTCCTCTGCAATCTTCCTGCTTCCTCTCTTCTCATCCCTTCCTCTGCAATCCGCCTGCTTCCTCTCTTCTCATCCCTTCCTCTGCAATCCTCCTGCTTCCTCTCTTGTCATCCCTTCCTCTGCAATCCTCCTGCTTCCTCTCTTGTCATCCCTTCCTCTGCCATCTGCCTGCTTCCACTCTTGTCATCCCTTCCTCTGCAATCCGCCTGCTTCCTCTCTTCTCATCCCTTCCTCTGCAATCCTCCTGCTTACTCTCTTGTCATCCCTTCCTCTGCAATCCTCCTGCTTACTCTCTTCTCATCCCTTCCTCTGCCATCTGCCTGCTTCCTCTCTTGTCATCCCTTCCTCTGCAATCTTCCTGCTTCCTCTCTTCTCATCCCTTCCTCTGCAATCCGCCTGCTTCCTCTCTTCTCATCCCTTCCTCTGCAATCCTCCTGCTTCCTCTCTTGTCATCCCTTCCTCTGCAATCCTCCTGCTTCCTCTCTTGTCATCCCTTCCTCTGCAATCCTCCTGCTTCCTCTCTTCTCATCCCTTCCTCTGCAATCCGCCTGCTTCCTCTCTTCTCATCCCTTCCTCTGCAATCCGCCTGCTTCCTCTCTTCTCATCCCTTCCTCTGCAATCCTCCTGCTTCCTCTCTTGTCATCCCTTCCTCTGCAATCCTCCTGCTTACTCTCTTGTCATCCCTTCCTCTGCAATCCTCCTGCTTACTCTCTTCTCATCCCTTCCTCTGCCATCTGCCTGCTTCCTCTCTTGTCATCCCTTCCTCTGCAATCTTCATGCTTCCTCTCTTCTCATCCCTTCCTCTGCAATCTGCCTGCTTCCTCTCTTCTCATCCCTTCCTATGCAATCCGCCTGCTTCCTCTCTTGTCATCCCTTCCTCTGCAATCTGCCTGCTAAATTTACTCGGTGTTGTTGTTGTTGTTATTATTATTATTATTATTATTATTATTATTAGTATTGCTACTATTATTACTACTATTATTATTACTATTGATATTATTATTAGTAGGAGTAGGAGTAGGAGCAGTATTTTAATTTTTAAATACTCTGTAGTGGGATTGTAACGTGGTGTTTGGGGGGGCCCTGTGCTGGAGTAGTTTTCAAATTTCATTGTATTTGTGGAATGCAGTAAGAAAGGTGTTCTATTTCTATTCTATTTCTTTTTTTCAGGCGGAGGGAGCTTAGAACTCCTTAGTATCAGAGCATAATAATAATAATAATAATAATAATAATAATAATAATAATAATAATAATAATAATAATAATAATAATAATAATAATAAATAACAACAACAATAATAATTATTATTATTAGGAATAACAAGGTTACCTAACGTAGTTTGGGTAAAATAATATATATAAACTATGATTGTCTTTTAAAGTGTGTGTCACTTTAAACAGCAAAGCATGTAATTTTGGATGCGGCTGTAAAACCGCCATAAGAGGGAGCAAGAGAGCTCACTGTATTATTGGCTTACTGAATTGCTTGCTAACAACGATGGATTGATGGTTCCCTGCTGCTGCTTTTGCTGAAGGAAGAAAGGAGGTTTGATTTTCTTCATATCTCTACTGCAAGAAGAGATTTATTACTGGACTGATATTTGTAAGTTTACTGACCTCTTTTTCGACACTGGACTTTGCAACTGAATAATCCCCGGACGGACTGAACTAGTGTATGATAGATGGACTGTTTTTGACTATGCTAAAAATCTTACTGGAATAAACTATTTAATTAGCACAGTGTATCTGTTTTACTGAGTGTAAGCTACAAAAAAACGTTTATCTCAAATGTTTTGCCTGCCTGCCTGACTGCCGTGCAGATTCTGCTAAGGTGTATCCCTAACAATAATAATAATAATAGTGAGCCCCTAGAAGCCAAGAGGAACCGACGGGCCCAATTTCAAGTTTGTAGGCTTTACTGTCCTGGAGATTTTGTGATGATGCGTGAGGGGTATTTTGCTTTTTTATTATTTATTTGTTTGTTTGTTTATATGGATGGATCTAATATATATATAATCTATATCTATCTATCTATATCTACCTACCTACCTACCTATCTATATCTCTATATCTACCTACCTATATCTTATCTCTCTCTCTCTCTTTCTCTCTCTCTCTCTCTCTCTCTCTCTCTATCTATCTATCTAGGTGCCCAATTTCAAGTTTGTACGATTTACGGTCCTGGAGATTTTGTGATGATGCATAAGTGGTATTTTGCTTTTTTTTTAGATAGATAGATAGACAGAGATAGATATGGATAGATTAGATATAGATACATAAGATATAGATAGATATAGATAAGAGATATATAGATATATAGATATAGATGAGATAGAGATATATAGATTAGATATAGATTATAGATATATAGATATAGATTAGATAGATATATAGATTAGATATAGATAAAGATATATAGATTGGATAGAAATATATATAGATTAAATATAGATAAGATATAGATATAGATTAGATAGAAATATAGAGATATAGATTAAATATAGATAGATAAGATATATATATATATATAGCTTAGATATAGATAAAGATAGATAGAGATAGAGATTAGATATAGATATATAAAGATTAGATATAGATATATAGAGATTATATAGATAAGATATAAATAAGAGATATATATAGATTAGATATAGATAATATATAGAGATAGAAATATAATAGATTAGATATAGATAGATAGATAAGGTATAGACAGATATAGATATAGATATAGATATATAGATTAGAGATAGGTAGATAGATAGATAGATAGATAGATAGATGATAGCAATAAAATAGTTCAGTCACATTTGTTCTTGTCCTATCCATGTTGAATTCTGTTAAACCCTTGTTGGATGGGGAATTCTGGGAGCGAAAAATCCACTTAAATCATCAAGTTGCCACCCCGGACATCTAAACTACCCAAAGGGGAACCTGGGAAAGCAGGGGCCAGGCGCCCGCCTCGCTCCCGCCCAGCCTTCCTCCTCCTCCTCCCTCCAAGCCCATGCTCACCAGTAACGGTGGGGGGGAGGGACCGGGCGCAAAAGGCACTCTTCCCCACATCTTGATGACTTCTCCGAGGGGCTGGAAGCCCTCGTCACAGCCCCGCTTCACCAAGAGCGACATGGCAAAGTAGCCCGCCTGGAACCATTCCGCCATCTCTTGGGTGGTGAAGGGTCCTGGCGTGGAAGGGGCGGGGGGGACAGGGATGGGGGAGAGAGAGGAAGGAAAGGGCCTGTGAGTGTGAGCCCGAGAGTCGACCCTTTTTCTAGATCCTTCCCCGCCCTCCTCCCCGGGGCTCGGGGAGGGCGGGGCTCACCTTGGATCTCGCCTTGGGGGTCTTTGTAAAACCACTTCATGGCTGCTTCGTGAGAGAGGGGCAAGGCGGCCGCCGTGTTGCGGTGGTCGGCGATGGCCTGGCCAAAATGCTCTTCCTCCAACGAGCTGTCCTGCAGGGAGGCCACCATCTTCTCCGCTTCCTTTAAAAAAACAAAAACAAATTATATATATATATATATATATATATATATATATATATATATATATATATATATATATATATATATATTTGTTTTCTGAGTATCTTCCAATCTTACGCGGGAGGAAAATCCGAATAACCAAAGATCCACATACAAATACCCGCGAGAACCTCAGAAAACAAATATATATATATAATATATACATCATGATTATAAAATTATTATTATTATTATAAAATTACATGATTATTATTATTATTATTTTTACACATCTCCTCAAATCTTCACAAGATTTACGCAGAGTCATCTTTGCGTTTTCAACTTTCTTGTTTGAATGTCCCCCTCAGGTCACTGTGCCATTCCGCTAATATTTATATAGAGAAGATTCCATTTCATTCATGATTATAAAAGTATTATTATTATTATAAAATTAAATGATTATTATTGTTATTTTTTTACACATCTCCTCAAATCTTCACAAGATTTACGCAGAGTCATCATTGCGTTCTCAACTTTCTTGTTTGAATGTCCCCCTCAGGTCACTGTGCCATTCCGCTAATATTTATACAGAGAAGTTTCCATTTCATTCATGATTATAAAATTATTATTATTATTATAAAATTACATGATTATTTTTATTTTTTTTACACATCTCCTCAATTCTTCACAAGATTTACGCAGAGTCATCATTGCGTTTTCAACTTTCTTGTTTGAATGTCCCCCTCAGGTCACTGTGCCATTCCGCTAATCTTTATATAGAGAAGTTTCCATTTCATTCATGATTATAAAAGTATTATTATTATTATAAAATTAAATGATTATTATTATTATTTTTTTTACACATCTCCTCAAATCTTCACAAGATTTACGCAGAGTCATCATTGCGTTTTCAACTTTCTTGTTTGAATGTCCCCCTCAGGTCACTGTGCCATTCCGCTAATATTTATACAGAGAAGTTTCCATTTCATTCATGATTATAAAATTATTATTATTATTATAAAATTAAAAGATTATTATTATTATTATTTTTGCACATCTCTTCAATTCTTCACAAGATTTACGCAGAGTCATCACTGCGTTTTCAACTTTCTTTTTTGAATGTCCCCCTCAGGTCACTGTGCCATTCCGCTAATATTTATATAGAGAAGATTCCATTTCATTCATGATTATAAAAGTATTATTATTATTATAAAATTAAATGATTATTATTGTTATTTTTTTACACATCTCCTCAAATCTTCACAAGATTTACGCAGAGTCATCATTGCATATTCAACTTTCTTGTTTGAATGTCCCCTCAAGTCACTATCTTTATAGAGAAGTTTCCATGTCATGAGTTCGATTGGCCGCATCGCTTTCATCCTCAACATATATTTTCAATTCTTTATCCCCCTATTCTTTCCATTTTCAGCTATTTTATTTTAACATTAGACATCGCCGTCCTCTTTGGCTTTCTCAAAATCAGTATAAAATAAGCCATCAAAAAAAAGAGTCAAAATATGCAGAAATGAGTAAATGGACACTAGCAATGAGTGAACCAGAAGATAAAAGAATATTATAAAATGTTTGATATTTATTTGATCAATGGTTAGACAGGAAAACAGAGAAGTGATTATATTATAAAAAGGAATGGTATAATATGTAAAATAATATGATGTAATGATATTATATAACTGAACATAATGAAATGAATTGTATGTTCTCAGACTTGTTAAAACGTAGATTTGCTCGAGAAGAACTATGTGAATTTACAGTGGAGTCTAATAATGCTATAACAATAATAATAAAATAGAGAAGTAATGATATTATAAAAAGGAATGGTGTAATATGTAAAATAATATGATGTAATGATATTATATAACTGAACATAATGAAATGAATTGTATGTTCTCAGATTGGTTCAAACTTAGATTTGCTCGAGAAGAACTATGTGAATTTACTGTGGAGTCTAATAATGATATAATAATAATAATAAAATAGAGAAGTAATTATATTATAAAAAGGAATGGTGTAATATGTAAAATAATATCATGTAATGATATTATATAACTGAACATAATGAAATGAATTGTATGTTCTCAGACTTGTTCAAACGTAGATTTGCTCGAAAAGAACTATGTGAATTTACAGTGGAGTCTAATAATGCTATAACAATAATAATAAAATAGAGAAGTAATGATATTATAAAAAGGAATGGTGTAATATGTAAAATAATATGATGTAATGATATTATATAACTGAACATAATGAAATGAATTGTATGTTCTCAGATTGGTTCAAACTTAGATTTGCTCGAGAAGAACCAAGTGAATTTATAGTGGAGTCTAATAATGATATAATAATAATAATACAATATAACATCATATAATACGTATAGTTGACTTATGTAATATGAATATACATTTGGAAGGGGAAGATGGTTGGTATTATGACATTGCACAAAAGAAATGTTACCAACCAACACGCTGTATTTTGGAGGATGGTTTTATTGGTGACGTTTTATGTTTGTGTTTGTTAGTGTTTGTCTTTAAAAAATAAATAAAAATAAAAATAAAAGAGGGGAGAAGCCATGTAGAAAATGTAAAATTGTAATTAAGATATGGAATATAGAATATAAAAATGAGCATGAACCTGAATTTTTTGTCTGTGCGAAGAAATGTTAACCCGGGATGATGCTGCTTTCAAAAAAAGATGTTTTAATTGTATTTCTTTTTCTTTTTTGTGAAAACTCAAATAAAATTTACAAATAAAATAAAATAAAATAAACTCAAATAAAATTTACAAAAAATAAATAAACAAAAAACTCCCCCTCCCAAAAAAGAGTAAAAATAAAATAAAACTAATCCATTTAGGATCCACATGGTGGTTTTATTTATTTCACACACACCCCCATCTACATTAGATCTTTCATATTTTCATATTTTGTTCTTTATTTCCACTTCCAGAAGGGGGGGGGGAGAGAGAGAGGATTAGGGCCCCAGAGACCACGACTGTCTCGGGGGGGGGTGAAGCCCCCAAAGGTGAGCCAAGCCTCCCTTGGGAACAGCCCAGAGGCGCGATACAAAAAATCCCAGTGACCAGTTCGCTGCCCGGGTGGCTGGGTGGGCGTGGCCTACTGGAACTTCCATGGGGGGGGCATTTTTTCACTTTCCCCAGAGTCCGGAGGCTTGCCTCGGGACTCTGGGAGGATGAAAATGGCCTTCTCCCCCTCCTCCCCGGGCTCCGGAGGCCCACCGGAAACCAGAAAAAGGCCTATTTCCGGACTTCCGGAAAGCCCATTTCCCCCCCCCTCTCCCAAAACCTCCACGCGGACCCCGGTGTGGCAAATGGGCTGTGTGGAGACTTCTGGGAGGGGCGGGGACCATCGGGTCGGTTGAAAGATCGTTTCGGCGAACCGGATGCAAACTTGAACATCCGGTTCGCACCGAACCAGTTAAAAATCCCAACCTCTGGCAGTTCTCGGTTTATGACTGGCCGCTAAGGGGACCGTTCACCGTTAAGATGGAATCCAAAACCAAGGGGACTTCCAACGGTTCCAACGGTCATCTGCACGGGGCCGTGTCCCTTGGGCTCCTTGGCAACCATCACATTTATGGCTTCTTTCTTTCTTTCTTTCTTTCTTTCCTTTCTGTCTTTCTTTTTTCCTCTTTATCTCCCTCCCTCTTTCCTTTCTCTTCTTCCATCTCCTCCTTCTCCTTTCTTTATCCCTCCCTCCCTTTTTTGTTCTTCTCCTTCCTTCCTTCCTTCTACCTCTTTCTTTCTTTTTCTTTCTTTCTTTCTTCCTTCCTTCATTTCCTTTCCTTTTCCTTTCTTTTAATTTTTTAAATATTTTATTGAACAAAACAATGAAAAACAAGTTGGTTTGACATAACGTTTGGTCGGTATCGCATAGATATATAACTTCCTATAGACAATTATTCAAATATTTACACATATACAATTCTTTCGCTCATATATTTCCCAACCTCACTGGTCCTCTTTTCATCTCATACTCATTTCATTTACCCTCTCAGCAAACTCTTCCCACCAGTGATAGAATCTGCCCCAAATGGCATCAGATGTGATTTGTCTTTTTATTTTTCAACTCTTAAAGTTAGCTTGTCCATTTCAGCACATATCAATATTTTGTTCATTACCCTCGCATCATTATTATATGAGAAAAATGATGATTAAAAATAGAGAAATTAGGATGGTTTTATTGTTATTCAATCCTTTTATTTTGAGGATTATTATATTGATATGAAATAGAAAAGAAAAGGTAATCGATGACTTAATAGAAAAACAAAGAATAGGATGAATTGGAAATGATTATACTGTCAAGTATTGGTAATGAGATAGTGACATGATCAAAAAAGTGATGAATGAAAATTAAATATCATTTCAGAAGTAAAATTTGGTTAAATGGGAACAAAAGAGGAAATATGAATTACTTTTCTTTCGTTTTCTTGCATCTTTTATTTTTCTTTTTCTAGTTTTTATATACACGATATTAGATATGAAATAGAAAATGCAACTGATTGTACAAAGGATGCTAGAAAAGCAAAAAAAATACGGTAAAGCAGAAATGATTATATCGCAAAGTAAAATATTTGTAATGAGATTACTCTGACGAAAGGTGATGAATGAAAATTAAATAAAATCTTATAGGTAAAATATGACTACATGGAAACAAACACACATACACACACACACACACCCATCTCCCAACTGTCTCAATTCTGGAGCCAACTGGAAGTCAGGTTGCCCCAACCATAGAGCCTCCTCCTAGCACGGCGTCCTTTTTTTTTCCTCTACCTGTCCTTAACCAAAAGCCCAATCAATCCTGGAGCTGACCAGACTCTATGGCAGTTCCCCCCCAACCATAGAGCCTCCTCCTAGCACAGCGTCCTTTTTTTTCCCTCTACCTGTCCTTAACCAAAAGCCCAATCAATCCTGGAGCTGACCAGACTCTATGGCAGTTCCCCCCCAACCATAGAGCCTCCTCCTAGCACGGCATCCTTTTTTTTTCCTCTACCTGTCCTTAACCAAAAGCCCCATCAATCCTGGAGCTGACCAGACTCTATGGCAGTTCCCCCCCCCAACCATAGAGCCTCCTCCTAGCACGGCGTCCTTTTTTTTCCTCTACCTGTCCTAACCAAAAGCCCCATCAATTGTGGAGCTGACCGGCGACAGAAAGCCGACAGCAGAGGAATGAACAGAGCCACAGGCGGCTCTGGAGGCAACGGTTGCTGACTCCTCATCTTGCCTTCTTCCGCTTCAACCACAGCAACAGACAGGCCAAAACAATCGATGACAAAACTCCAAACTCGATTGCAGAATTATATACGACTTCAGTCACAAGGCTGGAACTCACTCCCTGACTCCGTTGTTACATCCTCCACTCCCCACCCTCCAAAAAACCCTTCAACCTCAAACCGTCTACCGTGGACCTCACCCCATTCCTCATCAGCCCACCAGCGTGCCTACTACCATCCCTGTCTTACGGTCCCCCGTTTCTCTGTATTTACTTCCATTTGTCCCTGTTTATATTTCATGCCTACCCTTGTTTATCTTGGACCTATTTGACAAACAAAGGAATACAAATAAAATAAAATAAAATTGTGGTTGTGAAATCGAGGATTGCCTGTGGCCAAAATGTTCCCCTAACATGAATCCAACGTCTGGAAATGCGGACAGAACTCAGGTCGTACTTTCTACCCTATGTGGCGGTTATGCCCGGAAGCCCAAAAGTATTTGGGATTAAAATATGGAGAGATACTGGAAGAATGGATAGAATTTAAACCCGAAATTGTTTCTACAATTCTACAATTGTAGAAAGAAGTTTAAATATATTCTATGACATATTTCTTGACAGCTTCAAAAATAACATTACACACGATGTTGGAAACAAAATAGTATGCCTACTGAGGAATCAATAATTCCAATAATAATAATAATAATAATAATAATAATAATAATAATAATAATAATAATAATAATAATGGTTAGAAGCTGTGGAGCTACCAACCAGCCCCAAAGGCTGTGAATCTCACTAAAGATTAATAATAATAATAATAATAATAATAATAATAATAATAATGGTTAGAAGCTGTGGAGCTACCAACCAGCCCCAAAGGCTGTGAATCTCACTAAAGATTAATAATAATAATAATAATAATAATAATAATAATAATAATAATAATAATTAGAAGCTGTGGAGCTACCAACCAGCCCCAAAGGCTGTGAATCTCACTAAAGATTAATAATAATAATAATAATAATAATAATAATAATAATAATAATAATAATAATAATAATAATGGTTAGAAGCTGTGGAGCTACCAACCAGCCCCAAAGGCTGTGAATCTCACATAATAATAATAATAATAATAATAATAATAATAATAATAATAATAATAATAATAATAATAAAAATGGTTAGAAGCTGTGGAGCTACCAACCAGCCCCAAAGGCTGTGAATCTCACTAAAGATTAATAATAATAATAATAATAATAATAATAATAATAATAATAATAATAATAATAATAATGGTTAGAAGCTGTGGAGCTACCAACCAGCCCCAAAGGCTGTGAATCTCACTAAAGATTAATAATAATAATAATAATAATAATAATAATAATAATAATAATAATAATAATAGTTAGAAGCTGTGGAGCTACCAACCAGCCCCAAAGGCTGTGAATCTCACTAAAGATTAACCAATAGTAGTAATAATAGTAATAGTAATAGTAATAGTAATAGTAATAGTAATAGTAATAATAATAATAATAATTCTAGATTGTGCAGAAATGGACAAGTTGACATTAAAACTTAAAAAGAAAGAAGATTCGGAGGATGGTGAAATTGGGGATAATTGGTATCATTGGCTGAATAATATAAAGGAAATAAGAAAAGTATAGTTCCAAGTGAACGTATGAACCTACATAAAGATGTATCAAAGGTAGATAATTTGTATGAGATTGATTTGTAGAATAATTTGTATAATAATGATGATACAATACTCTTAAAAGTCAAGACTAATGCGTTTTCAAAGGTCTCTCAGGCCACATTTGATCATTGCTGTTATTGATTCCATTCTTTTTCAATTTAATTTGTATTTTTAGGCCGCCCGTCTCCTTTGAAAGGCGACTTGGCGGGAAAGATGTGTGTGTGTGTTACAATTACCTGGCATGCCTTCTCACCTGGCCCAAGAGCTCCCCTGGCATCAGCAACCCAATGGCAAACCTGTCGGTGCCAGGTTAGCAGGCGGAAGCCCCTCCCCCTCCTGGCCCAAGAAGGGGAGGGACGTGGCGCTGCTGGCCCATCCCACAGCAACCTCCCCCCCAAGTGGACAATCCTTACCTGCTGTAGGTGCTTCATCCCGTCCTCATCCTCGTTGTCGCCCAGGGTGAATTCGGCGGCAGGAGCAGCAGGCGGGGCCACGGGAAGTGGGGGGATGGCGGACGGGGTGGGCTGGGCCGGGCCGCCGAGGGGGCCTGGGTCCCCTAGGCAGGAAGGGCAGAACAAAGAGGGCGTCAACGAGACCGGGTTCACCCTTGCGCTGGGCGCCCCCCCCGCCCTACGAGCGGGCAAAGCTTCCCCCCCCACCCCACTCCGCTTCTACCTTGGCCAGGGTCACCTACCATCCACGGCCTCTGCCTCTGGGTTGCCAGAGGACAGCAGCGCTAGCTTCTCGGCTTTGGAAGAGTGGCCCGGCCCGACGTTTTCACAGTTGCTGGTGACGGCGAGAGGAACGAAGGGAGGGCTGGGCTGCCACGGGGTGCCCGGGGGAGCGGGGATTTTCTTCTCCTCGGGGCCGAGCCGGGAGTCCTTTGGATCTGGAGGGAGGGGAAGGAAGGAAGGCCTTAGCTTCCAAACCCCAACGGCGGTTGCTGACCATCCCCGCCAGGGGCTGCCACCCCCTCACCTCTCTCCGCCTTCTCCATGGCGGTGGGGCTGACAGGCCCCTCTCTCGGGTTGACCTCCTTGGCCTCTGGTGACTGCTCCTCCGCCTCCTCGTCCTCCTGCTCCTCCGGCAGCGGCTGGAAAGTCAGCTCCTGCTCCTCCACCGCCAGCTCTTTGGGGCTCTTCTGCAGAAGAGGTGGGGTGGACAGGGGGAAGGATTTCGCACCACGGGCTCGGCCTGCCTGTTTCACGAGCCCCCCCCCTTCCCCAAACTTGGCCGCTTCCACACCGAGATCTCTAAGCCAGTGGTCCCCAACCACCGGTCCCCGGAACCGGTCCCGGTCCGTGGATCATTTTGTACCAGGCCGCCTATTTTGCTTGGGCGCTGCCATCTTGTTTCGACGGCGCTTGAGAAAGTAGCTTCCGGGTGAGCTTGTCGGTCGTCGGTTGGAAAGCGGCGTTTGGGTGCGGAAGGAATCCTCCTCGCGCCTTAGTTTCATCGAAGGGGGGGAGGGCAGCTTTGAACGAAGAGCCGTCCCGATGACAGTGGAGTCTCACGTTACTCAGGAGGAGATTAAGAAAGAGCCCGCAAAGCCCATCGACCGCCCGAAGGTACAAAAGGAGGAGTTGAAGGTGGCGGGGAGAAGCGGGGGGACGGCTGGCTGGCTGGCCGGTTGCTTGGCTCGCCTTGCCTTGGTCATGCGTGCTGATGCCGGTACCGGTCCGTGGATTATACCGGTCCGTGGTACAAAAAAGGTTGGGGAACCACTGCTCTAAGCCATCCAACCCTCCAGCAAGGTTCCCCCAACACGCGACGATGAATATGACAAAGAAAGACGAACTATCTGATCGATGGCTAAGCTGGAAATAGCTTAGTAGATGAGTGAAGTATAGAAAAAGATGAGAACAGAATGAAACATGTTAAGAACAGGGCTGTTGTAGCAACGGAGATATTATTAAGACTAGAAAATTAATACCAAAGTGAATGAACACGGATGTAAATTTTTAAGAGTTATTGTACCAGGTATTGGTACTCAGCCGACACACCGTTAAATGGAAGAGGAATTGTATGTACTTTAACTAGAATAAAATAAATTACACACACACAAAAAAAAAACACCCAGGGAGGCAAAAACATACGAAATACGGTGGCAGAATTTGGGTTTGGCTAATCTAGAGGGTCTATTGGATTGGAGAAGTTGCTCCACAGAAGAGGAAGCGGATCAAGCTATTCTCCAAAGCAGGGACCGCCAACCTTTTGGACCTCAAGGACCATACCAAACTCTCATCATTTTAAAATCCCAGGGACCACTAACCGGTTCTGTGGGCCTGGCCCAATGTGTTGGTGTGGTTTGGTGGTCATGTGACTGGCTGGGCATGGCTTGTATGTAAGTATGATAAATATTTACATCAATATTAAATTTTTTTATTCAAAAAAAAAAAGAGCAACTTTTCTCCAGAATCAGGCAGAGCAGACGGACAGATTGAATTGCTCACCGAATCATTCAGTGATCTATCTATCTGCCATCGGCTACCTGAGTCTGTCACATAAAATTTGCTTGCAAGCAAACTCCCTAAATTTGCTAGCAAGTAAACTCACAAAATTAACTCACGCCACGTACGTCAATTTTGAATTTTTTATATATAGATAAAAAAGAGCAACTTTTACCCAAAATCAGGCAAAGCAGGCAGGCAGATTGAGTTGCTCACAGAATCATTCAGTGATCTATCTATCTGCCATCGGCTACCTGAGTCTGTCACATAAAATTTGCTATCAAGCCAACTCACAAAATTATCTCACAACACACCATGGGTGTCAATAATGATTTTTTTTAATTAAAAAAAGATTAACTTTTCCCTCAAAAGTAAGCAGGCAGATTGAGTTGCTCACAGAATCATTCAGTGATCTATCTATCTGCCATCTGCTACCCGAGTCAGTCACATAAAATGTGCTTGCAAGCCAACTTACAAAATTAACTCACAACACACCATGGGTGTAAATAATTTTTTTTTTTTTTTAATTAAAAAAAGAGTCACTTTTCCCTCAAAAGTAAGCAGGCAGATTGAGTTGCTCACAGAATCATTCAGTGATCTATCTATCTGCCATCGGCTACCTGAGTCTGTCACATAAAATTTGCTTGCTGTGAGTCTGAACTAAATAATAGAAGCTTCAATCCTAAGGGAGGTTCGGCTCTGCTTAAAAGCAGAGCCGAAGATCTAAAGATGAGCTAGAAAGCAAGAAATCCAACCTGTTTTCCTGCTTCCTAGCTAATCTAAATATTCCAGCGCACCAGAACAGCTGATGGTCAGGGGGGAAAAAAAAAAAAAAAGGAAAAATAGCAATTTAGCAGGCAAGTTTGCCGGGTCAGGAGTGAGTGGGCAGGGAGGGTTCCCGCCAGCCATGTGGCCTTGTGTTTCTGTGCAGCCTGGGATTAATTGCTTTCGGGGGCGGGGTTTTTTTGAGATTTCTCTGCGGCCCACCAAAATTTTCTCACGGCCCACCGGTTGGCAACCGCTGCCCCAAAGCACTAGAGGTGAAGACAAGAAGCAACGACTGGAATCTAACCAAAGGAGAAAAGCAAATAAGGAGAAAACTTACTGAAAGTAAGGAGAAACTTTCTTTAAACAGTGAAAAGAATTAACCCGTCGAATAATTGCCACCAGAAATGTTGGGTGCTTCATCACTGGAGGATTTTAAGAAGAGACTGTGGACAGTCCTTTCTCTAAACTGGTGTAGGATCAGCCTCCTGCTTGGGCGGGGGGGGGGGAGTTGGACTAGAAGACCTCTAAGGTCCCACCCAGCTCTACTCTGATTGATGTTGACTTTTCCTTGGCACCAGTCAAACTCCGAATGCTGCCCAGTTGGCCACCCTCAGCAGCTGCAGCTGCAGCAGCACGGGCGACTCGGGAGGAAGGTTGCAAGGGAATGGCCCCCTCCTTCAAGGAGATAAAAGCCAGCTGTGAAGCGGACGTCCTTTGCAGGAAGCAAAGACGTTTTGAAACTCAGCCTTGCGGACATTCTAGTATAAAAGGGATAAAAGTCAGCCTGAGAGACCGGAGTTCTTTGCAGGAAGCAAAAGAAGTTCTTGCCCTTCAAGCCTTAAAAAGATGTTGCTTCTATCTTGGTTTGGTGTTTCGTTTCCTTGGAACAAGGCTTGGGTCGGAACAGGAAGGGTCTGCAGATGCCACCCCAGCCCCTACCTTGAGGGACATGAAGGCCCCCGAGGAGTCAAACGTGCCCATCTCCTCTTCCTCATCCTCCAGGCACCACTCGGGCAGCCCGTCTTTCTCCTCCTCGAAGCTGTCACTGCTCTGCCGATGGCGGCGTCCTCCGCGCGGTTCCTCCTCGCGTTCCCGGAAGTCGAAGTCGAACTTCCGCCGACGGCTGTCCCCGCCGTGCTCCCGCCAGCCAGCCGAGCGAGGCCCTCCATCTAAAGGGGAAGGTTAAGGAGGTTGAGATTGGAAAGAGCAGTGTGGCAGCTTAAAAACCCCAAAGCGCATTCCATTCTTATCTTGCAAAAATGGTAAGTAAGCTACCGGGATTTCTACCAGGAACATCCCTAGTTGGAGAACGTGATTGTTGACTCTCAGCTATGAACGTGTTTCAGTTGGAGAACATGAATCCCTAGTTGGAGAATGTGATTGTTCACTCTCAGCTATGAACGTGTTTCGGTTGGAGAACATGAATCCCTAGTTGGAGAATGTGATTGTTGACGCTCAGCTATGAAGGTGTTTCAGTTGGAGAACATGAATCCCAAGTTGGAGAACGTGATTGTTGACCTCAGCTATGAAGGTGTTTTGGTTGGAGAATATAAATCCCTAGTTGGAAAATGTGATTGTTGACCTCAGCTGTGAAAGTGTTTTGGTTGGAGAATATGAATCCCTAGTTGGAAAATGTGATTGTTGATGCTCAGCTATGAAGGTGTTTCGGTTGGAGAATATGAATCCCTAGTTGGAGAATGTGATCGTTGACTCTCAGCTATGAAGGTGTTTCGGATGGAGAATATGAATCCCTAGTTGGAAAATGTGATTGTTGATGCTCAGCTATGAAGGTGTTTTGGTTGGAGAATATGAATCCCTAGTTGGAAAATGTAATTGTTGACCTCAGCTATGAAGGTGTTTCAGTTGGAGAATATAAATCCCTAGTTGGAAAATGTGATTGTTGACCTCAGCTGTGAAAGTGTTTTGGTTGGAGAATATGAATCCCTAGTTGGAAAATGTGATTGTTGATGCTCAGCTATGAAGGTGTTTCGGTTGGAGAATATGAATCCCTAGTTGGAGAATGTGATTGTTGACTCTCAGCTATGAAGGTGTTTCGGTTGGAGAATATGAATCCCTAGTTGGAAAATGTGATTGTTGATGCTCAGCTATGAAGGTGTTTTGGTTGGAGAATATGAATCCCTAGTTGGAAAATGTAATTGTTGACCTCAGCTATGAAGGTGTTTCAGTTGGAGAACATGAATCCCTAGTTGGAAAATGTGATTGTTGATGCTCAGCTATGAAGGTGTTTTGGTTGGAGAACATGAATCCCTAGTTGGAAAATGTGATTGTTGACTCTCAGCTATGAAGGTGTTTCGGTTGGAGAATATGAATCCCTAGTTGGAAAATGTAATTGTTGACCTCAGCTATGAAGGTGTTTTGGTTGGAGAATATGAATCCCTAGTTGGAAAATGTGATTGTTGACTCTCAGATATGAAGGTGTTTCGGTTGGAGAACATGAATCCCTAGTTGGAAAATGTAATTGTTGACTCTCAGCTGTGAAGGTGTTTCGGTTGGAGAATATGAATCCCTAGTTGGAGAACGTGATTGTTGACTCTCAGCTATGAACGTGTTTCAGTTGGAGAACATGAATCCCAAGTTGGAGAACGTGATTGTTGACCTCAGCTATGAAGGTGTTTCGGTTGGAGAATATGAATCCCTAGTTGGAAAATGTAATTGTTGACCTCAGCTATGAAGGTGTTTTGGTTGGAGAATATAAATCCCTAGTTGGAAAATGTGATTGTTGACCTCAGCTGTGAAGGTGTTTCGGTTGGAGAATATGAATCCCTAGTTGGAAAATGTAATTGTTGATGCTCAGCTATGAAGGTGTTTTGGTTGGAGAATATGAATCCCTAGTTGGAAAATGTAATTGTTGACCTCAGCTATGAAGGTGTTTCAGTTGGAGAACATGAATCCCTAGTTGGAGAATGTAATTGTTGATGCTCAGCTATGAAGGTGTTTTGGTTGGAGAACATGAATCCCTAGTTGGAAAATGTGATTGTTGACTCTCAGCTATGAAGGTGTTTCGGTTGGAGAATATGAATCCCTAGTTGGAAAATGTGATTGTTGACTCTCAGCTATGAAGGTGTTTCGGTTGGAGAATATGAATCCCTAGTTGGAAAATGTAATTGTTGACCTCAGCTATGAAGGTGTTTTGGTTGGAGAATATGAATCCCTAGTTGGAAAATGTGATTGTTGACTCTCAGCTATGAAGGTGTTTCGGTTGGAGAACATGAATCCCTAGTTGGAAAATGTAATTGTTGACTCTCAGCTGTGAAGGTGTTTCGGTTGGAGAATATGAATCCCTAGTTGGAAAATGTGATTGTTGACTCTCAGCTGTGAAGGTGTTTCGGTTGGAGAATATGAATCCCTAGTTGGAAAATGTGATTGTTGACTCTCAGCTATGAAGGTGTTTTGGTTGTAGAATATGAATCCCTAGTTGGAAAATGTGATTGTTGACTCTCAGCTGTGAAGGTGTTTCGGTTGGAGAATATGAATCCCTAGTTGGAAAATGTGATTGTTGACTCTCAGCTATGAAGGTGTTTTGGTTGGAGAATATGAATCCCTAGTTGGAAAATGTGATTGTTGACTCTCAGCTTTGAAGGTGTTTCGGTTGGAGAATATGAATCCCTAGTTGGAAAATGTAATTGTTGACCTCAGCTATGAAGGTGTTTTGGTTGGAGAATATGAATCCCTAGTTGGAAAATGTGATTGTTGACCTCAGCTATGAAGGTGTTTTGGTTGGAGAATATGAATCCCTAGTTGGAAAATGTGATTGTTGACTCTCAGCTATGAAGGTGTTTCGGTTGGAGAACATGAATCCCTAGTTGGAAAATGTAATTGTTGACTCTCAGCTGTGAAGGTGTTTCGGTTGGAGAACATGAATCCCTAGTTGGAAAATGTGATTGTTGACTCTCAGCTGTGAAGGTGTTTCGGTTGGAGAATATGAATCCCTAGTTGGAAAATGTGATTGTTGACTCTCAGCTATGAAGGTGTTTTGGTTGGAGAATATGAATCCCTAGTTGGAAAATGTGATTGTTGACTCTCAGCTGTGAAGGTGTTTCGGTTGGAGAATATGAATCCCTAGTTGGAAAATGTGATTGTTGACTCTCAGCTATGAAGGTGTTTCGGTTGGAGAACATGAATCCCTAGTTAGAGAACGTGATTGTTGACGCTCAGCTATGAAGGTGTTTCAGTTGGAGAATATGAATCCCTAGTTGGAGAACGTGATTGTTGACGCTAAGCTATGAACATGTTTCGGTTGGAGAACATGAATCCCTAGTTGGAGAACGTGATTGTTGGCTCTCAGCTGTGAAGGTGTTTCGGTTGGAGAATATGAATATTACACCCAGAGGGGTGGGGAGAAAACAGGGTCAGAGGTCTCAGCGTCAGCTACATACAGGTTATGCCGACATGTTTGCTCCTAATAAATCCTTCGAAGTTTTTGAAAAACTTGGCTCAAGGCTCACGATTTCATGACGGTAACTGCTGGAGCCCTGATACATTGTTCACCAGGTCACCAAAAAGGGATTGCGCGACCCCCGAGATAAGGACGTGACCGTTGCCAAGCCTACGGATTTTGATTACCGGCCCATGCGGGATGCTGCAACGGTCGTTGAGTGTGAAAAATGATTGCAAGTATGGTTTTCAGTGCCATTCTTAACGTCGGACGGGTTGCTAAACCTATTGTTGGTAAGTCAAGGACCACCTGTATTGTCCGGAGGAATTGGGAGCCAGGCTCACGAGTCCCAAAAAGGTGTTGTGGCCCACTGGCAGCCCAACACAGAGATGGGGCCAAGGCCATGTGGGGCTTATGTAAGGATTCCGGAGCCTCCAGATTCTGACAGCAGTGAGGAAGAGAACCAGAGGGAGACTCTTCTCCTTGTGCAACTGCACACAGCTGCCAGAAGGCAAGAACGGTTAAGACAAAAGGGGCAACACAGAGTGAGTAACGCTTGGAGGTGACTGGCCCCTCCCGTAGGACGTAAAGGAGGAGCAAAGGGACAGGAGCCTTTGCAGGAAGCAACTTTGTCCATTAATGTGAGGAATCCTGTCCACCAATTACTTCGGTTGGCAATATATAAACCAACAAATGTATGTTTGCAGCTTTAAGACAAAAATCACTGCATTGATTTATACTCTATTCCAATGGATTGATTATACTGCGAGTTACCACAAGAGGGAGCTAGAGATCATGGCTTGTTCTCTCTGACATTCTGTCTGTCTGACATTCTGTTGCTATCTAAGGTTCTCTGTTGTCTTTATGCTGCGCTTATACTTTGATATCTTGGTTTACTGGAAATGACTAAGGCAACCGGTAAGAAGACTTTGTAGTTGGATATTCTTTGGACTGTAAAACGTACATGACCTGGACCGTTTATTGGACTGTGCTATTTCTTAAAGTAAAACTTTTAACTCAATTTAGTGTATCTGTGTGTGGCTGAATAATTATTCATAACTACTCTCATAAATGTTTCCATGTGCATATCCTTGTTACTCAAGGGTTACTCTGTACATATCATAACAATTCTGATTGGTTTTGATTGGTTCGTGTAACTAATTGGACATTTAGTTGTTGGCAGCATTCAAGGAGGATAAAGGTGGATGCTGATCAGGCTGCTCCCGAAGGATTTTAGCTGAACTTCCATGGGACTATTTACAAACTGTTTCAGACTCATTATGGGCAGTTGAAATAAAGAAAAAAAGGCTGTGGGGACTAATGTAGGTTTGCTAGTGTCTCACCTGGGCTGGCTGACCGCCAGCGCTCGCTCTCACGCCGGGACGACCCGCTCTGACGCCAGCTTCCTCCTGACCCGCCCCCCGCGTTGCTCCCACCGCTGCCGCCCTCTTCCTCCTCCTCGTGCTCCTCGCGCAGCGTCCGCCAGTTGTCGCTGTCCGAGCGAGCAAAGTCTTTGCGACTGGAGGGAGCCCCCTCCTCAAAGGGGGCCCGGGCTAGGAAAGAGAGCAGCGGTCACCTCCTTCCATTTGAGGGGAGGGGGGGAGGGAAAGCGCCCACGGAGAGGATCTCCTCTGCCCCACACCTACCTCCTTCCCGCCGGATGGGCTTCTCAAACCGCCGGTCCCCTCTGCGAGAAAATGAGGGTGTTAAGAGCACGAGGGGGGGGGAAACAGGCCGGCTGGCCCTACTACATCCCCGTGCAAGTTACGCCCCCTTCCCCCCACCACCATACTACGCACCGGTCATCCCAACTCTGGCTGCGGTGGATTTCGCGGACTCCCCCTCGGCCGAAGGCCCCGCCTTCCGTCTCCTCGATGCTTCTTTGGTAAAACCCGCTCTCACCTCGCCCGCGGCCTGCTTGTGTCGGGGAGGGGACATGTCAGAGGCCGCCCTCGTGAAAAGTCTCCTTACTTCCTTACCCCACAAAGTCTCCTTACCTCGGCTCCGCGTGCTGCCTCTCCCCCGCGAGACCCCGGCGGGGGCTACCCCGGCCCCCTTGCCCATTAGCCTCATCACGGCCACGCTGTTGACGGACATGGAGAAGTTCCGCTGGGGGGGGGAGGGGGGAGGCCAGAGGAGAGAAAAGAGGTGAGGGAGGGAAAGGAAGAGCCAGGGCTGTCGTCCTCCCGCCCATCGCCGCCTCCGACCCCTTCCCCGAGGGTCCGCAGTCCCCACAAACTCACCTGCTCTTCTTCGGTCAACGGGACTAACGCCAGGGGCTGCAGAGGCTCTTCCTCCAGGATGGCTGAAAATTCCCGGTCTTGGATTTCATCAGGGAGCTGCCGGGAAAGGAGGGAGGGGAAGCAAGAACGCTGGGGGGGGGGGGGGGCCGTGGCGTGGACCGAGAGCTCTCCCAACTCGGATACCTTGACGACTTGGTCGACTTCCCAGAATCCCCTCAGCCAGCCACGAGGAAAGCTGGGAGTTGGAAGTCCACGTGTCCTCTAAGGTAGCCCGGTTGGGAAACCCCGCCTGACCGAGAGGACGGGAGAGCGACAGTGCTGCCCCGCTGGCCCACCGCATCCTCGAGGGGTGCCCCTAGAGACCATCTCCCCCAACCCCAGCCGGGCCCAGGCCGCCGCCCCCCCCAACCCACGCTCCTACGTACACTGACCTTATTGTCCTTGACGTAAAGTGCTAACATCTCTTCCCGCCCGTATCGGTACTCGGCTAGTTTGTACTTTGGCATGGCAGGGGAGGACGGCGGGGAAGCCACGCTGCCCCCGCTGGAGAGTGCGCGGAGCCTGAGGGGGGGAAAGAAGGCCAGCGTGAGACTGGAGGAAGGGGAGGAAGAAAAGGAGGAAGAGGAGGAGTGGGAAGAAGAGGAGGAAAAGGAAGAAGAGGAGGAGGAAGAGGAGGGAGGAGGAACAGGAGGAAGAAGAAGAAAAGGAGGAAGAGGAAAAGGAGGAGGAAAAGGAGGAGGAAGAGGAAGAAGAGGAAGAGGAAGAAGAGGAAGAGGAGGAAGAGAAGGAGGAAGAAGAGGAGGAAGGAGGAAGAGGAGGAAGAGGAAGAAAAGGAAGAAGAGGAGGAGGAAAAGAAGGAAGAGGAGGAAGAGGAAAAAGAGGAGGAAGAGGAGGAGGAAGAGGAGGAAAAGGAGGACGACGACGAGGAGGAAGAGAAAGAAAAGGGGAAGAGGAAGAAAAGGAAGAAGAGAAGGAGGAAGAGGAGGAATTAGAGGAAGAAAAGGAAGAAGAGGAAGAGGAGGAGGAAGAGGAGGATCTTACACGCATGCATAGGGGGCGGCATTGCCTTCTGGGTGCTGACACGCGAGTGTGCGCACATTGAAGCCCACGCACCATTTTTGACAACAGGAGCCCAAAAAGATTAGCCATCACTGGCGTAAAGGTCTCCTGCTTGAGAAGGGGAGGGGTGGACTAGAAGACCCCTAAGGTCCCTTCCTTCCAGATTCTAGTCGCCGAGAGGGAGTGGAGGGGTGGCTCCGGAGGTTGTAGAGGAGGCTGGGGAAGGGCGGGAGGCCGGCTGGGCAGTCAGAGAAAGAACCAGACCCATCCCTTCTAGGACACTCAGGGAATGGAGAAGGGAGCAAGGTGGTTTGCTAAAGAGAAAGCGGCCCTGATCCCCTTCATGGGTTGCAGCTGGGGAGATATAGTATATAAGACGGACGGTTACAACACAGCGTTGCCAGAAGCAAAGCTTGTTTTATTTTGGGCTGAAGTCATCTTGGTTGGCATCCTTCCAACCTTGTTATCTCCTTGAAGTTGGTGATTATTTATCCTGGTTCATTGTGGAAATGCCGTCATTGTAGTTTGTTTTTGTTTTTGTTTTTTTTAATGTTATTTCACCTCTTATCTGCTCATTCGGTTCGGACCGTATGGCTTTCTTTTGAGGATGCTTTCTCTCCGATGGAATATTACTGAACTGTGGGGGGGGGGGCAAGTTGGAGGCCTTAGTAAAGGACGTCGATTTATGTTGTGGATTGTGTTGTGGTTGTGTTATGCTCCGGGGCCGTCGCAAGACTGTGGAAATCTGGAGCGGCCATTTCCAAGCTCCCTTCGGGGGTCTGGATCTCCCACCCCACCCTCCTCAACCCACCCTGTCCTGCTCACCATTCTGGGCCGAAGTTCAGCATCTCGGCGGCCATCCTCCTGGTCCTACGGCGGCTCTCCGGCCGGTTGCAATCTTCTCCCCTCTCTTCCTCGACGCCTTGGGAGAGACGGAGGTGGCCCGAGCGACAGCAGAGATCTTCAAAGGAAAGGCAAAGAGTGTTACGTGTATGTAAATAACGTAGTTGGGTTGACAATATATAAACTACAAATAATATATCTGTTTGTAGCTTTAAGGAAACATATTGTAATGTATTATGCTGTGTTCTGATTGGCTAATTATGCTACAAGTGGCCACAAGAGGGAGCTATAGATCATGGTTTAATTCTCTTTCTTTTTCTCTTTTTCACAGATGATCTCTCTTCGATACCGATACTGACTTTTCTCTTTTTCGCTGATGATCTCTCTCGATACCGATACTGACTTGTCTCTTTTTCACTGATGATCTCTCTTCGATACCGATACTGACTTGTCTCTTTTTCACTGATGATCTTTCTTGATACCGATACTGACTTTTCTCTTTTTCACAGATGATCTCTCTTCGATACCGATACTGACTTTTCTCTTTTTCACTGATGATCTCTCTCGATACCGATACTGACTTTTCTCTTTTTCACTGATGATCTCTCTCGATACCGAGACTGACTTGTCTCTTTTTCACTAATGATCTCTCTTGATACCGATACTGACTTTTCTCTTTTTCACCGATGATCTCTCTTCGATACCGATACTGACTTTTCTCTTTTTCACTGATGATCTCTCTCGATACCGAGACTGACTTGTCTCTTTTTCACTAATGATCTCTCTTGATACCGATACTGACTTGTCTCTTTTTCACCGATGATCTCTCTTCGATACCGATACTGACTTGTCTCTTTTTCACTAATGATCTCTCTTGATACTGATACTGACTTGTCTCTTTTTCACTGATGATCTCTCTTGATACTGATACTGACTTGTCTCTTTTTCACTGATGATCTCTCTCAATACCAATACTGACTTGTCTCTTTTTCACTGATGATCTCTCTCGATACCAATACTGACTTGTCTCTTTTTCACTGATGATCTCTCTCGATACCGATACTGACTTGTCTCTTTTTCACTGATGATCTCTCTCGATACCGATACTCACTTTTCTCTTTTTCACTGATGATCTCTCTCGATACCGATACTGACTTGTCTCTTTTTCACTAATGATCTCTCTTGATACCGATACTGATTGACTACGGACCGATACTGACTAACCCTCTTTATTTTGATATTCTGTTCATATTGAAGGTTATCTGTTGTATGATGGTTTGATATTGGTCTGCTGTAAAAGACTTGAAAACCGGTAAGAAGACTTTATAACTGGATATTTCTGGACTGTTAAAAAAATGTGTATGACATGGGCTGTTTATTGGACTGTGCTGTTTCTTCAAGTAAACATGAAGACAACTTGGTCAACTGTGCGGCTGTGTATTTCTTCATAACTGTTGTCATAAACCATTTCCCGTGTGCATATCCTTTTTATACAAGGGCTACTCTGGACATATCCTAACGATATAGTTAATTATCCTATATCCTAATAGAGGGGTTGGCTACTGCCACACCCGTTTCTTGAGAGGGGGGAAGAAGAGGGGGCAAGGGGGACGGTGGCACAGAGGAGGGCATTGGCACTGTGCCCCCCCCGGGTCAGTCGGAGGGGTGAGGCTGCAAGTCCTCTAAAGTACCTTAAAACTCAGTTGTAACTCTCTCTTTTCCGCCGGCTTGGGGGGAAGGGTATTAGGAGGGCCTACAAAAGAGGAAAGGAGACCAATGGGCGATGCCAGCCTGGTGCTGCTAGACGGGGAAGTAAAACAAGCCAGCTTGCAGGCCAAGCCTTAACAGATGCCGAGGCCTATTAGCGCCTGGCTTGTAGGGCACCTGAAGGTTCATGATTATTTTTTAAATATATATTTTTATTGAGTTTCTTTGATTACATCATCAAATGTCATAATATCAACAGCGTTCTTGGCATCCATACAGGATCTTGATGTAAATACCCTCAATAGGTTATATTACATTTGTCTACTGTTAAATAACAGCCTTAACTATGATCGCTATTCATCTCTTCTGCCCTTGGATTCAATTGTTGAACAGGAAGACGGATAGATAACTCTACAGATTTTTCCATACAAAGTTTCTCTGACTGGATTATATTAGGCATCCTCAAGGGAACTCAGTTACGTCGAGATGCATCTAATGTCCGATTCTTTGCCCAGTTGAAATCAGAGTATAAAATGAGAGTAATCTTTCCCCTATTTCATCCCATAGATGAAGGAGAGGCAAAGGAGAGGCGCCAGTGTGAGGCTGGGGTGAAGAAACCTCCCCCAGCCCAACCAAGGGTCAATTCAGTGACCAGGATTACAGATGTTGGCCACAGGACATGAACTACATTTCCTATGATACCTTAATTCCACTTACCCTTAAGGGGACAGCTCTCATATTCCTGTTAACTATAACAGGTGGCTGGACAGCAACCTATTCTTCCATCATCGCATCATTTACAAAACTATGTTTGACTTTCTTAAGTTAGGTTTCTGGTCTCACTTCTTAGTGCGGTTCGTTAATCATTTAGCTTCACTTTTTAATTTTATTTTTTTTTTCCCCAGAGAGATAAGTCAGGCTGGCACCAAGGAGTCCCACCTTTGCTGATAAAAACTCCTTTTATGATTCCTTTTCATGCCCAGAGCTATTTTTGTAACTGGCAAAACTGACCTTATGGACCCACTTATCGCAAAAGAGGGGGGGGGGAAGCAAGAGAAAGAGAGGAAAATAAATCACGTGTGTTTTTCTGACCAAGGTTTATAACTATGATTCATAGGCTAGATGGGGGGGGTGGGGGTTTGTTCTGGAATTACTGTTATGTATCTGTAAATACCGTAGTTGGATTGACAATATATAAACTACAAATATATCTGTTTGTAGCTTTAAGGAAAAATATTGCAATGTATTCTGCTGTGTTCTGGTTGGTTAATGATGCTACAAGTTACCACAAGAGGGAGCTATAGATCATGGTTTAATTCTCTTTCTTTTTCTCTTTTTCACTGATGATCTTTCTCGATACCGAGACTGACTTGTCTCTTTTTCACCGATGGTCTCTCTCGATACCGATACTGACTTGTCTCTTTTTCACTGATGATCTCTCTTCGATACCGATACTGACTTGTCTCTTTTTCACCGATGGTCTCTCTCGATACCGATACTGACTTGTCTCTTTTTCACTGATGATCTCTCTTCGATACCGATACTGACTTGTCTCTTTTTCACCGATGGTCTCTCTTCGATACCGAGACTGACTTTTCTCTTTTTCACTGATGATCTCTCTTCGATACCGAGACTGACTTTTCTCTTTTTCACTGATGATCTCTCTTCGATACCGATACTGACTTGTCTCTTTTTCACCGATGGTCTCTCTCGATACCGATACTGACTTTTCTCTTTTTCACCGATGGTCTCTCTCGATACCGAGACTGACTTTTCTCTTTTTCACTGATGATCTCTCTTCGATACCGAGACTGACTTGTCTCTTTTTCACCGATGATCTCTCTCGATACCGAGACTGACTTTTATCTTTTTCACTGATGATCTCTCTTCGATACCGATACTGATTTGTCTCTTTTTCACTGATGATCTCTCTTCGATACCGAGACTGACTTTTCTCTTTTTCACTGATGATCTCTCTTGATACTGATGCTGACTGACTACGGACCGACACTGACTAACCCTCTTTATTTTGATATTCTGTTGATATCGAAGATTATCTGTTGTATTACGGTTTGATATTTGTCTGCTGTAAAAGACATGAAACCAGTAAGAGGTCTTGATAACTGGATATTTCTGGACTGTTAAAAACAATATGTATGACACGGACAGTTTATTGGACTGTGCTATTTCGTCAAGTAAAACATCAAGACAACTTGTTTAACTCTGTGTGGCTGTATATTTCTTCATAAGTCTGTGTGGCTGTATATTTATTCATCACGGTTTACTCATAAACCGTTTTCCGTGTGCGTATCCTTTTTATATAAGGGTTACTCTGCACACATCCTAACAGAACTGGTCGTTTTAGCGACCGCTGGGCAGTGAGGGGGAAAAAAAAAAGGAACGTTTTTCACTCTCAACACACAACCCTTTGCAGCGTCCCCGCTTCGCTTAGTAACGAAGGAAGAATTGCAAAAACAGGGGCAAAATTTACTTCACTTAGCAAAGAGACATTTGGATGGAGGGCAAGCATCGTAGTCTCAGGCCGCTCCTGAACCCAGACTGTGGCGACTACTCACCCGACGAGAGTCCGTGTGCAGGGGGCTGACCCTTGGCAGGAGGAGGGGAAGCTGGCAGAAAAAAAGGAAGGAAGGAAGGTAAGGAAAGGAAGGAACGGAAGGAAGGAAGGAAGGAAGGAAGGAAGGAAGGAAGGAAGGAAGGAAGGAAGGAAGGTGGGAGGAAGGGAAGGAGGCAGGGAGGGAAGGAGGGAGGGAGGATCAGCCTCCTTCTCCTCCTCCTCCCTCAGCAGGCACGATCCCACCGAAGTGGCTTCCGGAGTCCGGGATGGCCGGAGAAGAAAGTGGTTTGGCTTGGGGGGGTTGCCCCCAAACTGAGGACAAAGCCCAGCGGCCCGACTCCCCGTCAATGGAACGATCTGGAAAAGAGGAGGAAGAGGAAGGGTTAAAAGGGCAGGCGGGACGAAGGTGGGCCACAGACCCCCCCCCGCCGCCTTATAGAAGCCTGGAGAGAACTGAAGGGGAGACACACACACCCCAGTGCCCTGGAACGTGGCCCAGGGAAGACAAGCCACGCGCGACGTTCAAGCCACGCGCGACGTTCAATGGCCCCCTAGCCAAGACGGTTAGATTCCACGTCTCTCCTTTGCCGGCTTGCCCCATCAAAGCAAAACCATCGAGAGACCGGTTGGGGAAGGCGCCAGACGGAGACCGGGAGTTCTAGTTCCATCTTGGGCATGAAAAAGAAGTCAACCTTGCAAGGTGGGCTTAGCATGAGGGAAAGGGACTGTCCCAATGTCACCTAGCTGGCTTAAGGCAGCACTAGAACTCACCGTCTCCTGGTGATTGGCCCAAAGTCACCCAGAGTAGACATTCATTTATCTGAAATACTAGTTTCCTGCTGGTGCAAGGAGATTGGACTGGATGAACTCCCAGAGGCCCCTTCCGACGACTCTTTGCTTATTTGGGGGCCGCAGTGGCGCGGCGCTTGGAACGGCACCACTGCCGGTTAACTCTGCCCACTGGTTCGATCCTGACCTGCGCGAGATTGACTCAGCCTTCCCTCCTTCCGAGCTCAGAACCAGGGAGCCCAGAGGCCTCATCCGCCGCCACCTTCTTCCTCCTAACCTCGACCCACCTGTTCTGACCCAAGCCTGGTTCTCTGAGAGCAAAGACGAGACAATGGTACCAGCCCCACCTTCGAATCTTTCATTGACGAATCCCGTTCCTTCACGGATTTAAAAAAAAAAAGAAAAAAAAAGGCTGCTTCCAACTAATAAAGACTAAATGACTTGCCAAGTTTCTGCAAGGCGGCCAAGAACATCAGATAAAGTTCCTAAACGATAAATTCAAGAGTCTCCAAACCGCCAAGCAAGATATTCCAAACTTCCACAGGAATTTGTGCACAAATGATGCTATGCTGGTGATTTGAAGCAGATATTGGACTGTCCAAACCAAACACACCTGTGGCCTCACCACAAGCATTTCTCCATAAATTATAAACAAACAAGGGAATATGAATATTTTGAGGGGCTGTCACAGAGAGGAGGGAGACAACCTATTTTCCAAAGCACCCGAAGGCCAGACAAGGAACAAGGAATGGAAACTTATCAAGGAGAGATTCAACCTAGAAGTAAGAAGAAATTTCCTAACAGTGAGAACAATTAACCAATGGAACAGTTGTGGGTGCTTCATCAATGGAGACTTTCAAGAAGAGACTGGAGGGCCACTTTTCAGAAATGGTATAGGGTCTCCTGCTTGAGCAGGGGGTTGGACTAGATGACCTACAAGGTCCCTTCCAACTCTGTTATTCTGTAAACATAATGCTTGACTTATTCCATGCATAATGTTGAATTATTTGCTAAGCAAACTCCCTTGTCTATTTGTTTCCACCAGGTATGTTCAGGTAGGGCAAGTGTGCTTTAGGTCCCTTCAATTAAACATCATTTTGGGAAAAAAAAAAGATATTCCAAACTTCCACAAGGCTTGAAGGGCAAGAACATCTTTGCTTCCTGCAAAGAACTCCGGTCTCTCAGGCTGACTTTTATCCCTTACAGGATAAAACTACTGAGTCTTCCACAAGGCTCGAAGGGCAAGAACTTCCTTGCTTCCTGCAAAGAACTCTGGTCTCTCAGGCTGGCTTTTATCCCCTATGGGATAAAACTCCCAAGTCTTCCACAAGGCTCGAAGGGCAAGAACATCTTTGCTTCCTGCAAAGAACTCCGGTCTCTCAGGCTGGCTTTTATCCCTTATGGGATAAAACTCCCGAGTCTTTCACAAGGCTCGAAGGGCATAGAACATCTTTGCTTCCTGCAAAGAACTCCGGTCTCTCAGGCTGACTTTTATCCCTTATGGGGATAAAACTCCCGAGTCTTCCACAAGGCTCGAAGGGCATAGAACATCTTTGCTTCCTGCAAAGAACTCTGGTCTCTCAGGCTGACTTTTATCCCTTATGGGAGAAAACTCCCTAGTCTTCCACAAGGCTTGAAGGGCATAGAACATCTTTGCTTCCTGCAAAGAACTCCGGTCTCTCAGGCTGACTTTTATCCCATATGGGATAAAACTCCCGAGTCTTCCACAAGGCTTGAAGGGCATAGAACTTCCTTGCTTCCTGCAAAGAACTCTGGTCTCTCAGGCTGACTTTTATCCCTTATGGGAGAAAACTCCCTAGTCTTCCACAAGGCTCGAAGGGCATAGAACATCTTTGCTTCCTGCAAAGAACTCCGGTCTCTCAGGCTGACTTTTATCCCATATGGGATAAAACTCCCGAGTCTTCCACAAGGCTTGAAGGGCATAGAACATCTTTGCTTCCTGCAAAGAACTCCGGTCTCTCAGGCTGACTTTTATCCCCTATGGGATAAAACTCCCAAGTCTTCCACAAGGCTCGAAGGGCATAGAACATCTTTGCTTCCTGCAAAGAACTCCGGTCTCTCAGGCTGACTTTTATCCCTTATGGGATAAAACTCCCAAGTCTTCCACAAGGCTCGAAGGGCAAGAACATCTTTGCTTCCTGCAAAGAACTCCGGTCTCTCAGGCTGACTTTTATCCCTTATGGGATAAAACTCCCAAGTCTTCCACAAGGCTCGAAGGGCATAGAACATCTTTGCTTCCTGCAAAGAACTCCGGTCTCTCAGGCTGACTTTTATCCCATATGGGATAAAACTCCCGAGTCTTCCACAAGGCTTGAAGGGCATAGAACTTCCTTGCTTCCTGCAAAGAACTCCGGTCTCTCAGGCTGACTTTTATCCCCTATGGGATAAAACTCCCAAGTCTTCCACAAGGCTCGAAGGGCATAGAACATCTTTGCTTCCTGCAAAGAACTCCGGTCTCTCAGGCTGACTTTTATCCCTTATGGGATAAAACTCCCTAGTCTTTCACAAGGCTCGAAGGGCAAGAACATCTT
>JAUCBL010000231.1:116585-129085 GCA_033807585.1 Hydrophis major | reverse complement strand
TTCGTTGCCATCCTTTGCTTCATAGGAAAGGAGAGGAGAGGAGAGGATATAGAATGGAATAGAATATGGACTATGGAATAGAATGGAATGGAATAGAATATAGAATAGAATATGGAGCAGAGCACAGTAGAGTAGAATAGGAGAGAATGGAATCAGAATAGAATAAAATAGAATATAGAATAGAACAGAACAGAATATAGAAGGGAAGGAAAGAGAATATAGAATATGGAATGGAATGGAATGGAATGGAATAGAATCAGAATAGAATAGAATAGAATAGAATAGAATAGAATAGGATAGGATAGGATATGGAATAGAACAGAACAGAATATAAAAGGGAAGGGAAGAGAATATAGAATATGGAATGGAATGGAATAGAATAGAATAAAATAGAATAGAATATAGAATATAATAGAAAATGGAATAGAACAGAACAGAACAGAAGAGAAGAGAAGAGACGGAATAGAATAAATAGAGTAAAATAGAATAGAATATAGAATATAAAATAGAATAGAACAGAACAGAATATAGAAGGGAAGGGAAGAGAATATAGAATATGGAATGGAGTGGAATGGAATGGAATAGAATCGGAATAGAATAGAATAGGATAAAATATAGAATAGAATAGGATATGGAATAGAACAGAACAGAATATAAAAGGGAAGGGAAGGGAAGAGAATATAGAATATGGAATGGAATGGAATAGAATAGAATCAGAATAGAATAGAATAAAATAGAATATAATAGAATATGGAATAGAACAGAAGAGAAGAGAAGAGAAGAGAAGGGAATCGGAATAGAATAAATAGAGTAAAATAGAATAGAATATAGAATATAAAATAGAACAGAACAGAACAGAACAGAATATAGAAGGGAAGGGAAGAGAATATAGAATATGGAATGGAATGGAATGGAATGGAATAGAATAGAATAGAATCAGAATAGAATAGAGAATAGAGAATAGAGAATAGAGAATAGATAATAGAATAGAATAGAATATAGAATATAATAGAATATGGAATAGAACAGAACAGAACAGAACAGAAGAGAAGAGAAGGGAATCGGAATAGAATAAATAGAGTAAAATAGAATAGAATATAGAATATAAAATAGAACAGAACAGAACAGAACAGAATATAAAAGGGAAGGGAAGAGAATATAGAATATGGAATGGAATAGAATCGGAATAGAATAGAATAGAATAAAATATAGAATAGAATAGGATATGGAATAGAACAGAACAGAATATAAAAGGGAAGGGAAGAGAAGAGAATATAGAATATGGAATGGAATAAATAGAATAGAATAGAATAAAATAGAATAGAATATAGAATAGAATAGAATATGGAATAGAAGAGAAGAGAAGAGAAGAGAAGAGAAGAGAAGAGACTTGGAATAGAATAAATAGAGTAAAATAGAATAGAATATAGAATATAAAATAGAATAGAACAGAACAGAACAGAATATAGAAGGGAAGGGAAGAGAATATAGAATATGGAATGGAATGGAATGGAATAGAATAGAATAAAATATAGAATAGAATAGGATATGGAATAGAACAGACCAGAATATAAAAGGGAAGGGAAGAGAATATAGAATATGGAATGGAATGGAATAGAATAGAATCAGAATAGAATAGAATATAATAGAATATAGAATATAATAGAATATGGAATAGAACAGAACAGAAGAGAAGAGAAGAGAAGGGAAGGGAATCGGAATAGAATAAATAGAGTAAAATAGAATAGAATATAGAATATAAAATAGAATAGAACAGAACAGAACAGAATATAGAAGGGAAGGGAAGAGAATATAGAATATGGAATGGAATGGAATGGAATGGAATAGAATAGAATAGAATCAGAACAGAATAGAATAGAGAATAGATAATAGAATAGAATAGAACAGAACAGAACAGAATATAGAAGGGAAGAGAATATAGAATATGGAATGGAATGGAATAGAATAGAATCAGAATAGAATAAATAGAATAAAATACAACAGAATATAGAATAGAATATAGAATAGAATATAGAATAGAATAGAACAGAATATAGAAGGGAAGGGAAGAGAATATAGAATATGGAATGGAATGGAATAGAATAGAATCACAATAGAATAAATACAATAAAATAGAATAGAATATAGAATAGAATAGAACAGAACAGAATATAGAAGGGAAGGGAAGAGAACATAGAATATGGAATGGAATGGAATAGAATAGAATAGAATAAAATATAGAACAGAATAGAACAGAACAGGAATATGGAAGGGTAGAGAAGAGAAGGGAATATAGAATGGAATAGAATATGGAATGGAATGAAATGGAACAGAATAGGATAGAATAGAATAGAATAGAATATAGAATAGAATACAATGGAATATAGAATAGAATACAATGGAATATAGAATAGAATACAGTAGAATAGAACAGGAATATGGAAGGGAAGAGAATATAGAATGGAATAGAATATGGAATGGAATGGAACAGAATACGACTAATAGAATAGAATAGAATAGAATGGAAAATAGAACAGAATAAATATTGGAATGAATAGAACAGAACATTAGAATAGAGTAAGAATAGAATAAGAATAGAAAAACAATAAAATAGAATAGAATAGCCATCCAAGAGGAGGACTAGGAGACCGGAGGAGATAAACCAGATTGAGAAGTGGGGGGGGGGGGCCCTTCAGGAAACAGGGGCCCTGGCTAGTCCCAGGAGCGGGGGGGGGGACGGACGGACAGGAGAGCGGCCTTCCCAATGTTTGGAGGGGCTGCCCCATAGGAAGAGGGAGTCAAGCGATTGTCCCCCAAAGCCCCTGAAAAGTGGGACAAGAAGCCCCGGCCGGCCGGCCGGCGGGGGTGGGGGGGTGGAACGGAAACGAACCAAAGAGAGAAGAAAGCCACTTTTAGAAGGAAGGAAGAGGTTTCTGGAGGGAGCGATTCAACCCGGGGGGGGGAACCCCTTGCACCCCAGAAGTTGGGCAGAAGAGCTCCCAACCCTGATGGAGATTTGACAAGAGGGTTGGAGAACCATTTTGTCTGAAGGGGTGGAGGGTTGCCTGCCTGGGCGGGGGGGGGGGTTGGGGTGGACTAGAAGACCTGCAAGGTCCCTTCCAACTCAGTTTATTCTCTTCCCTTCCCTTCCCTATTCCTATTCTATTCCTATTCCATTCCATATTCTCTTCCTTTCCCTTCCATATTCCTATTCTATTCTACCGTATTCTATTCTATATTCTATTCTATTCTATTCCATTCTATATTCTATTCTATATTCCCTTCCCTTCCATATTCCTATTCTATTCTATTCTATTCTATTCTACACTACTCTACATTCTATTCTATATTCTATTCTATTCCATTCCATATTCTCTTCCTTTCCCTTCCATATTCCTCTTCTATTCTACTGTATTCTATTCTATTCTATTCTATATTCTATTCCATTCCATTCCATATTTTCTTCCTTTCCCTTCCATATTCCTATTCTATTCTATTCTATTCTATATTCTATTCTATTCCATTCTATATTCTATTCTATATTCCCTTCCCTTCCATATTCCTATTCTATTCTATTCTATTCTATTCTATTCTATTCTACGCTACTCTACATTCTATTCTATATTCTATTCTATTCCATTCCATATTCTTTTCCTTTCCCTTCCATATTCCTATTCTATTCTATTCTATTCTATGGTACTCTACATTCTATTCTATATTCTATTCTATTCCATTCCATATTCTCTTCCTTTCCCTTCCATATTCCTCTTCTATTCTACTGTATTCTATTCTATTCTATTCTATATTCTATTCCATTCCATTCCATATTTTCTTCCTTTCCCTTCCATATTCCTATTCTATTCTATTCTATTCTATATTCTATTCTATTCCATTCCATATTTTATTCTATATTCCCTTCCCTATTCCTATTCTATTCCATATTCTATTCCATTCCATTCCATATTCTATTCTATATTCCCTTCCATATTCCTATTCTATTCTACTCTAAGCTACTCTATACTCTATTCTATATTCTATTCTATTCCATTCCATTCCATATTCTCTTCCTTTCCCTTCCATATTCCTATTCTATTCTACTGTATTCTATTCTATATTCTATTCTATTCCATATTCTATTCTATATTCCCTTCCCTTCCATATTCCTAATCTATTCTACTGTATTCTATTCTATATTCTATTCTATTCTATTCCATTCCATATTCTATTCTATATTCCCTTCCCTTCTATATTCCTGTTCTATTCTATTCTATTCTATTCTATTCTATTCTATTCTATTCTATTCTATTCTATTCTACGCTACTCTACTCTATATTCTATTCTATATTCTATTCTATTCCATTCCACATTCTCTTCCTTTCCCTTCCATCATCCTGTTCTATTCTATTCTCTGCGCCGGATTTTGAGAGTCTCGGCTATCTTTGGACATCGCGGCGACCGGAAACTGGACTCAAGTATCTTCCAAGCGCGGCCTTACCATCAAGGCCTTACGGGAGCGGTCTCAACCCTTCCCTAAAATAGGCTGGCTCCTATTTTAACGGTTTGTCTCGCTTTGGCCGCAAACCGGGGCGGAAACGGCCTGGATTTCAAGAAGGTTGGGAAGCATCGCTCCCCCCCGAAAAGAAGCCCCTGCAGATTCTTGTCACGGTTTGGGCCTCTTCTGGCTCCTGGGTCTCCAACTCAAGTCCTGCTCTTGGGTCCTCCGACCCGGCGTCCACCGGTTTCATAAATGACACCCGTGCTTCTTTTCGAAACCAGGCTATTTTGATCGCCGACACCGGGAATTCTTTTCCGATCTCAAACTAGTTCCTCGAGATAAGCACCCGCCTTTCTTAACCCCGGGAAGCGCTGCCAATAACCCAGAAGTGTCGTCCAATGAACTCCCGTCTTTCTCACATAAGAAGGCCGGGCTAGGCCGTCTTTTCGGGGGCGACTTAATTCCTCTCCCCCCCCCCTTGCATCCTTGGCGACAGCTTGGATGTTCGGGAGACCTTCCGCCACTGTTGCTTTCCCTTCTCCCTGGCTGATGCGGCGTTAAGAGCAACGCCGCGGCGTTTGGCGCAGCCGCGGGCGGCCAGTCGGGGCTCCTTCCCTGCAACCAGAGCCCTAAGGAGAGACACTTGGCTTCGGGCGCTCCCGTCGCCGCCTTCCCTTTTGCCTTCAAAGGCAAAGCGAATTATTTTAAAAAAACCTCCGCTCATCCCGCCAGGGCCGCGCCGGCAGAGCCGGGAAAGTGAGTCGCGGGAGGTATTCTGTGCCTGCCCAAACCTGCACAGCTCCGGCGCGGCCCTGGTGGGCTGGATGGAGGTAGCTGCGTGCCCCCCGGGCTGCAAGGTCCTGACCTTGCCCAATTGGCAGCATCCTGCCGTTGCCGCCACGTCCTTTTTGCCGCCGCCTCCCTCTCCAACCGCGAAACTCGCGTGCTTCGCCCAACGCTCCGAGCGAGGTGAGCTCTTTCATACACGCACACAGAGAGAGAGAGAGAGACGCCAGCATGCTCCGAGAGGCTGGTTCTATTCTCTCGCCGAGGCTGACGTCTGACTGAATCTCTATCCCGCTCCTTTATCCTCACGACGGGGCCGGCCACGATGCTCTCCTCAGCTTGCCAGCCTTTGCCCCGCTATGAGACGATACTGCGCACAGCCGCCGCTGCCGCTTTCCCTCGCCTCTCCTCCCTTCACCGGCAGGAGCGTGCGCGCCCTGCTGCCACCGCCGCTGCTCCTGAGGCCAGCTGGGGCAGGCAGGCGGGAAAGCAAGCAAGGCGGCTGCGCCGTCTTCTATTACCCTCAGCGAAGCGCCGACGCCTGCCACCGCCACCTGTGATGGGCGAGGAGGCGGCGGAGGCGCTCGATTCCCTCGTCCGAGCAAAGCGCGAGCACCGAGACTCCCGATATGAAGTGCCCACCAACATAGGCAGCGCCATATCCAGACATGCAACAAAGTACTTCCTAACGGCGAGCCCCCCCCGCCATTTCGCATGTTTAAAAAGGGTCTTAATTTGGGGGGGAGGGGCTTAATTTGATTTTATGCCAATAAATCACGCTGGGGCTTCCTATTGGTGGAGGCCGTATTGTTGGAGAAACACATTGGGGGGGCGGAAACATCAACCAAACTAACAAGGAGCGTCAAGGATGAATCTGAACCGATCAAAACGACCTTGCTTCCTGCAAAGGTTTCGTCATTGAAAGGCTGACTTTTATCCCTTAGGGGAAAAGGAGCAACCCCCTCCCAGCCTTACTCCTGAGTCACTCCTTTTGTCTCAGGAACGCTGAGGAGTCATGCGGAGGAGGAGGAGCCACAATTCAAGCTCAGCCTATGAATGCGGAGACTGAAGCACCTCCCACTACTACTAGATGCTCTTCCCTCGTTGCTCCCAGACTTCAGAGGCTCCCACTCCCAGGTGGCCCTGGACCCATCCCTGCATTGGATGCAGGACCCTTGTCCGAGTCTTCCCCAGATTCCCTGACTGCTCCCTGTTCTTCCCCACTGTCCGATTCCGCCGCCGGGTCCACCGGCTGCCGACGAACCACAACACCAGCAACCAAGTGGCATTCTCTGGGAGTTAAAGTCCACATGGTCCTGGAGGGGCCACAGTTGCCCACCTCAGCAACTCCCATAGAAATTTAACCAATAATCATCGGTATCATGATTTGTTAGAGTTGTCATTGCAGGAATGTTCCAATCTCGGATGGCAAAACACCTCCGATCAAGAATGTTTCCAAGCAAATACAACTCCGGTCAACAAAGTCACTCATCTAAAGAAGGATTCGACAGAGGAAGTCAACATATGTTAGACTTTAACTAGAGAGAATTCATTGTATGGATTACTGTACTAAACAGTAAAGGAGGATTAGAGAGAGGAAGTAAACCTATGTTAGACTTTTACTAGAGAGAATGAATTGTATGGATTACTGTACTAAACAGTAAAGGAGGATAAGAGAGAAGAAGTAAACATATGTTAGACTTTAACTAGAGATAACTAATTGTATGGATTACTGTACTAAACAGTAAAGGAGGATAAGAGAGAGGAAGTCAACATATGTTAGACTTTAACTAGAGATAACTAATTGTATGGATTACTGTACTAAACAGTAAAGGAGGATTCGAGAGAGGAAGTAAACATATGTTAGACTTTAACTAGAGATAACTAATTGTATGGATTACTGGACTAAACAGTAAAGGAGGATTTGAGAGAGGAAGTAAACATATGTTAGACTTTAACTAGAGATAACTAATTGTATGGATTACTGGACTAAACAGTAAAGGAGGATTTGAGAGAGGAACTTAACGTATGTTAGACTTTAACTAGAGATAACTAATTGTATGGATTACTGGACTAAACAGTAAAGGAGGATTAGAGAGAGGAAGTAAACGTATGTTAGACTTTAACTAGAGATAACTAATTGTATGGATTACTGTACTAAACAGTAAAGGAGGATTTGAGAGAGGAAGTAAACATATGTTAGACTTTAACTAGAGATAACTAATTGTATGGATTACTGTACTAAACAGTAAAGGAGGATTCGAGAGAGGAAGTAAACATATGTTAGACTTTAACTAGAGATAACTAATTGGATGGATTACTGTACTAAACAGTAAAGGAGGATTTGAGAGAGGAAGTAAACGTATGTTAGACTTTAACTAGAGATAACTAATTGTATGGATTACTGGACTAAACAGTAAAGGAGGATTTGAGAGAGGAACTTAACGTATGTTAGACTTTAACTAGAGATAACTAATTGTATGGATTACTGTACTAAACAGTAAAGGAGGATTAGAGAGAGGAAGTAAACGTATGTTAGACTTTAACTAGAGATAACTAATTGTATGGATTACTGTACTAAACAGTAAAGGAGGATTAGAGAGAGGAAGTAAACATATGTTAGACTTTAACTAGAGATAACTAATTGTATGGATTACTGGACTAAACAGTAAAGGAGGATTTGAGAGAGGAAGTAAACATATGTTAGACTTTAACTAGAGATAACTAATTGTATGGATTATTGGACTAAACAGTAAAGGAGGATTTGAGAGAGGAAGTAAACATATGTTAGACTTTAACTAGAGATAACTAATTGTATGGATTACTGTACTAAACATTAAAGGAGGATTAGAGAGAGGAAGTAAACGTATGTTAGACTTTAACTAGAGAGAATTCATTGTATGGATTACTGTACTAAACAGTAAAGGAGGATTTGAGAGAGGAAGTAAACATATGTTAGACTTTAACTAGAGATAACTAATTGTATGGATTACTGGACTAAACAGTAAAGGAGGATTTGAGAAAGGAAGTAAACATATGTTAGATTTTAACTAGAGATAACTAATTGTATGGATTACTGGACTAAACAGTAAAGGAGGATTTGAGAGAGGAAGTAAACATATGTTAGACTTTAACTAGAGATAACTAATTGTATGGATTACTGTACTAAACAGTAAAGGAGGATTCGAGAGAGGAAGTAGACATATGTTAGACTTTAACTAGAGATAACTAATTGTATGGATTACTGGACTAAACAGTAAAGGAGGATTAGAGAGAGGAAGTAAACATATGTTAGACTTTAACTAGAGATAACTAATTGTATGGATTACTGGACTAAACAGTAAAGGAGGATTTGAGAGAGGAAGTAAACATATGTTAGACTTTAACTAGAGATAACTAATTGTATGGATTACTGTACTAAACAGTAAAGGAGGATTAGAGAGAGGAAGTAAACATATGTTAGACTTTAACTAGAGATAACTAATTGTATGGATTACTGGACTAAACAGTAAAGGAGGATTAGAGAGAGGAAGTAAACATATGTTAGACTTTAACTAGAGATAACTAATTGTATGGATTACTGGACTAAACAGTAAAGGAGGATTTGAGAAAGGAAGTAAACATATGTTAGATTTTAACTAGAGATAACTAATTGTATGGATTACTGGACTAAACAGTAAAGGAGGATTTGAGAGAGGAAGTAAACATATGTTAGACTTTAACTAGAGATAACTAATTGTATGGATTACTGTACTAAACAGTAAAGGAGGATTCGAGAGAGGAAGTAGACATATGTTAGACTTTAACTAGAGATAACTAATTGTATGGATTACTGGACTAAACAGTAAAGGAGGATTAGAGAGAGGAAGTAAACATATGTTAGACTTTAACTAGAGATAACTAATTGTATGGATTACTGGACTAAACAGTAAAGGAGGATTTGAGAGAGGAAGTAAACATATGTTAGACTTTAACTAGAGATAACTAATTGTATGGATTACTGGACTAAACAGTAAAGGAGGATTTGAGAGAGGAAGTAAACATATGTTAGACTTTAACTAGAGATAACTAATTGTATGGATTACTGTACTAAACAGTAAAGGAGGATTAGAGAGAGGAAGTAAACATATGTTAGACTTTAACTAGAGATAACTAATTGTATGGATTACTGGACTAAACAGTAAAGGAGGATTAGAGAGAGGAAGTAAACATATGTTAGACTTTAACTAGAGATAACTAATTGTATGGATTACTGGACTAAACAGTAAAGGAGGATTCGAGAGAGGAAGTAAACATATGTTAGATTTTAACTAGAGATAACTAATTGTATGGATTACTGGACTAAACAGTAAAGGAGGATTTGAGAGAGGAAGTAAACATATGTTAGACTTTAACTAGAGATAACTAATTGTATGGATTACTGTACTAAACAGTAAAGGAGGATTTGAGAAAGGAAGTAAACATATGTTAGATTTTAACTAGAGATAACTAATTGTATGGATTACTGGACTAAACAGTAAAGGAGGATTTGAGAGAGGAAGTAAACATATGTTAGACTTTAACTAGAGATAACTAATTGTATGGATTACTGGACTAAACAGTAAAGGAGGATTTGAGAAAGGAAGTAAACATATGTTAGATTTTAACTAGAGATAACTAATTGTATGGATTACTGGACTAAACAGTAAAGGAGGATTTGAGAGAGGAAGTAAACATATGTTAGACTTTAACTAGAGATAACTAATTGTATGGATTACTGGACTAAACAGTAAAGGAGGATTCGAGAGAGGAAGTAAACATATGTTAGATTTTAACTAGAGATAACTAATTGTATGGATTACTGGACTAAACAGTAAAGGAGGATTTGAGAGAGGAAGTAAACATATGTTAGACTTTAACTAGAGATAACTAATTGTATGGATTACTGGACTAAACAGTAAAGGAGGATTTGAGAGAGGAAGTAAACATATGTTAGATTTTAACTAGAGATAACTAATTGTATGGATTACTGGACTAAACAGTAAAGGAGGATTTGAGAGAGGAAGTAAACATATGTTAGACTTTAACTAGAGATAACTAATTGTATGGATTACTGTACTAAACAGTAAAGGAGGATTCGAGAGAGGAAGTAGACATATGTTAGACTTTAACTAGAGATAACTAATTGTATGGATTACTGGACTAAACAGTAAAGGAGGATTAGAGAGAGGAAGTAAACATATGTTAGACTTTAACTAGAGATAACTAATTGTATGGATTACTGGACTAAACAGTAAAGGAGGATTTGAGAGAGGAAGTAAACATATGTTAGACTTTAACTAGAGATAACTAATTGTATGGATTACTGGACTAAACAGTAAAGGAGGATTTGAGAGAGGAAGTAAACATATGTTAGACTTTAACTAGAGATAACTAATTGTATGGATTACTGTACTAAACAGTAAAGGAGGATTAGAGAGAGGAAGTAAACATATGTTAGACTTTAACTAGAGATAACTAATTGTATGGATTACTGGACTAAACAGTAAAGGAGGATTTGAGAGAGGAAGTAAACATATGTTAGACTTTAACTAGAGATAACTAATTGTATGGATTACTGGACTAAACAGTAAAGGAGGATTCGAGAGAGGAAGTAGACATATGTTAGACTTTAACTAGAGATAACTAATTGTATGGATTACTGGACTAAACAGTAAAGGAGGATTTGAGAGAGGAAGTAAACATATGTTAGACTTTAACTAGAGATAACTAATTGTATGGATTACTGGACTAAACAGTAAAGGAGGATTTGAGAGAGGAAGTAAACATATGTTAGACTTTAACTAGAGATAACTAATTGTATGGATTACTGGACTAAACAGTAAAGGAGGATTTGAGAGAGGAAGTAAACATATGTTAGACTTTAACTAGAGATAACTAATTGTATGGATTACTGGACTAAACAGTAAAGGAGGATTTGAGAGAGGAAGTAAACATATGTTAGACTTTAACTAGAGATAACTAATTGTATGGATTACTGGACTAAACAGTAAAGGAGGATTCGAGAGAGGAAGTAGACATATGTTAGACTTTAACTAGAGATAACTAATTGTATGGATTACTGTACTAAACAGTAAAGGAGGATTCGAGAGAGGAAGTAAACATATGTTAGACTTTAACTAGAGAGAATTCATTGTATGGATGACTGTACTAAACAGTAAAGGAGGATTAGAGAGAGAAAGTAAACATATGTTAGACTTTAACTAGAGAGAATTCATTGTATGGATTACTGTACTAAACAGTAAAGGAGGATTAGAGAGAGGAAGTAAACATATGTTAGACTTTAACTAGAGATAACTAATTGTATGGATGACTGTACTAAACAGTAAAGGAGGATTAGAGAGAGGAAGTCAACGTATGTTAGACTTTAACTAGAGATAACTAATTGTATGGATTACTGGACTAAACAGTAAAGGAGGATTTGAGAGAGGAAGTAAACATATGTTAGACTTTAACTAGAGATAACTAATTGTATGGATTACTGGACTAAACAGTAAAGGAGGATTTGAGAGAGGAAGTAAACATATGTTAGACTTTAACTAGAGATAACTAATTGTATGGATTACTGGACTAAACAGTAAAGGAGGATTCGAGAGAGGAAGTAGACATATGTTAGACTTTAACTAGAGATAACTAATTGTATGGATTACTGTACTAAACAGTAAAGGAGGATTCGAGAGAGGAAGTAAACATATGTTAGACTTTAACTAGAGATAACTAATTGTATGGATTACTGGACTAAACAGTAAAGGAGGATTTGAGAGAGGAAGTAAACATATGTTAGACTTTAACTAGAGATAACTAATTGTATGGATTACTGGACTAAACAGTAAAGGAGGATTTGAGAGAGGAAGTAAACATATGTTAGACTTTAACTAGAGATAACTAATTGTATGGATTACTGGACTAAACAGTAAAGGAGGATTCGAGAGAGGAAGTAGACATATGTTAGACTTTAACTAGAGATAACTAATTGTATGGATTACTGTACTAAACAGTAAAGGAGGATTCGAGAGAGGAAGTAAACATATGTTAGACTTTAACTAGAGAGAATTCATTGTATGGATGACTGTACTAAACAGTAAAGGAGGATTAGAGAGAGAAAGTAAACATATGTTAGACTTTAACTAGAGAGAATTCATTGTATGGATTACTGTACTAAACAGTAAAGGAGGATTAG
>JAUCBL010000231.1:69085-111585 GCA_033807585.1 Hydrophis major | reverse complement strand
ATTGATGGATAGGTAGGATAGGAAGGTAGGTAGGTAGGATGGATGGAAGCATGGATGGATGGATGGATAGGAAGGTAGGTAGGATTGATGGATAGGTAGGATAGGAAGGTAGGTAGGTAGGTAGGATGGATGGATGGATGAATGAATGGATGGATAGGAAGGTAGGTAGGATGGATGGATGGATGGATGGATGGATAGGATAGGAAGGTAGGTAGGATGGATGGATGGATGGATGGATGGATAGGATAGGAAGGTAGGTAGGATGGATGGATAGGTAGGATAGGAAGGTAGGTAGGTAGGATGGATGGATGGATGAATGGATAGGATAGGAAGGTAGGTAGGATGGATGGATGGATGGATAGATAGAGAGATAGATGGATAGGATAGGATAGGATAGGAAGGTAGGTAGGTAGAGTGGATGGGTGGATAGGAAGGTAGGTAGGATGGATGGATAGGATAGGAAGGTAGGTAGGATTGATGGATAGGTAGGATAGGAAGGTAGGTAGGTAGGATGGGTGGATGGATGAATGGATGGATAGGAAGGTAGGTAGGATGGATGGATAGGATAGGAAGGTAGGTAGGATTGATGGATAGGTAGGATAGGAAGGTAGGTAGGTAGGATGGATGGATGGATGGATGAATGAATGGATGGATAGGAAGGTAGGTAGGATGGATGGATGGATGGATGGATAGGATAGGAAGGTAGGTAGGATGGATGGATGGATGGATGGATGGATAGGATAGGAAGGTAGGTAGGATGGATGGATAGGTAGGATAGGAAGGTAGGTAGGTAGGATGGATGGATGGATGGATGGAAAGGATAGGAAGGTAGGTAGGATGGATGGATGGATAGATAGATAGAGAGATAGATGGATAGGATAGGATAGGATAGGATAGGAAGGTAGGTAGGTAGAGTGGATGGGTGGATAGGAAGGTAGGTAGGATGGATGGATAGGATAGGAAGGTAGGTAGGATTGATGGATAGGTAGGATAGGAAGGTAGGTAGGTAGGATGGGTGGATGGATGAATGGATGGATAGGAAGGTAGGTAGGATGGATGGATAGGATAGGAAGGTAGGTAGGATTGATGGATAGGTAGGATAGGAAGGTAGGTAGGTAGGATGGATGGATGGATGGATGAATGAATGGATGGATAGGAAGGTAGGTAGGATGGATGGATGGATGGATGGATGGATGGATAGGATAGGATAGGAAGGTAGGTAGGATGGATGGATAGGTAGGATAGGTAGGTAGGTAGGATGGATGGATGGATGGATGGATGAATGGATGGATGGATAGGAAGGTAGGTAGGATGGATGGATGGATGGATGGATGGATGGATGGATAGGATAGGAAGGTAGGTAGGATGGATGGATGGATGGATAGATAGACAGATAAATGGATAGTATAGGATAGGAAGGTAGGTAGATAGGATGGATGGATAGGAAGGTAGGTAGGGTGGATGGATGGATAGGAAGGTAGGTAGGTAGGATGGATGGATGGATGAATGGATAGGAAGGTAGGATGGATGGATGGATGGATGGATGGATAGGAAGGTAGGTAGGATGGATGGATGGATGGATGGATGGATGGATGGATGGATGGATAGGAAGGTAGGTAGGCTGGCTGGCTGGCTGAATGGATGGATAGGAAGGTAGGTAGGATGGATGGATGGATGGATGGATAGATAGACAGATAGATGGATAGGATAGGATAGGATAGGAAGGTAGGTAGATAGGATGGATGGATAGGAAGGTAGGTAGGGTGGATGGATGGATGGATGGATGGATGGATGGATAGGAAGGTAGGTAGGATGGATGGATGGATGGATAGGAAGGTAGGTAGATAGGATGGATGGATGGATGGATGGATGGATAGGATAGGAAGGTAGGTAGGATTGATGGATAGGTAGGATAGGAAGGTAGGTAGGTAGGATGGATGGATGGATGGATGAATGGATGGATAGGAAGGTAGGTAGGATGGATGGATGGATGGATGAATGGATGGATAGGAAGGTAGGTAGGCTGGCTGGCTGGCTGGCTGAATGGATGGATAGGAAGGTAGGTAGGGTGGATGGATGGATGGATGGATGGATAGATAGACAGATAGATGGATAGGATAGGATAGGAAGGTAGGTAGATAGGATGGATGGATAGGAAGGTAGGTAGGGTGGATGGATGGATGGATGGATAGGAAGGTAGGTAGGATGGATGGATGGATAGGAAGGTAGGTAGATAGGATGGATGGATGGATGGATGGATGGATGGATGGATGGATGGATGGGATAGGAAGGTAGGTAGGATTGATGGATAGGTAGGATAGGAAGGTAGGTAGGTAGGATGGATGGATGGATGGATGGATGAATGGATGGATAGGAAGGTAGGTAGGATGGATGAATGGATGGATGGATGGATAGGAAGGTAGGTAGGATGGATGGATGGATGGATGGATGGATGGATGGATAGGATAGGAAGGTAGGTAGGATGGATGGATGGATGGATGGATAGATAGACAGATAAATGGATAGTATAGGATAGGAAGGTAGGTAGATAGGATGGATGGATAGGAAGGTAAGTAGGGTGGATGGATGGATAGGAAGGTAGGTAGGTAGGATGGATGGATGGATAGGAAGGTAGGTAGGGTGGATGGATGGATGGATGGATGGATAGATAGACAGATAGATGGATAGGATAGGATAGGATAGGAAGGTAGGTAGATAGGATGGATGGATAGGAAGGTAGGTAGGGTGGATGGATGGATGGATGGATAGGAAGGTAGGTAGGATGGATGGATGGATAGGAAGGTAGGTAGATAGGATGGATGGATGGATGGATGGATGGATGGATGGATGGATAGGATAGGAAGGTAGGTAGGATTGATGGATAGGTAGGATAGGAAGGTAGGTAGGTAGGATGGATGGATGGATGGATGGATGAATGGATGGATAGGAAGGTAGGTAGGATGGATGGATGGATGGATGGATGGATGGTTAGATAGACAGATAGATGGATAGGATAGGATAGGAAGGTAGGTAGATAGGATGGATGGATAGGAAGGTAGGTAGATAGGATGGATGGATAGGAAGGTAGGTAGGATGGATGGATGGATAGGAAGGTAGGATGGATGGATGGATGGATAGGAAGGTAGGTAGGATGGATGGATGGATGGATAGGAATGTAGGTAGGATGGATGGATGGATGGATGGATGGATGGATAGGAATGTAGGTAGGATGGATGGATGGATGGATAGGAAGGTAGGTAGGATGGATGGATGGATAGGAAGGTAGGTAGGCTGGCTGGCTGGCTGGATAGGAAGGTAGATAGGATGGATGGATCAGGGGTGTGAGAGCTGGTTAAAAAAAAAGTCTGAAAAAATCTGAAGTGAATAAGGTTTGTGCGCAAAGCGCACATCACGAGCGCGAAGCGCGAAGTCCCTTAGGCCAGGGTCCAGGGCCCGCCTAGGGCCCTGGAAGCTCTGGGGTTCTAGATGCTCTCTGGTGCAACTTAGGCTTATTTTGGAGACTATTTCCATCAATTTCAACTGCTGTTTTTGAGAATAAACACTTTACTTTTTCCATACCTTAGTACCTGAGGCTTGAATCTTTGCATCTGGGACAACCACTGTAAAAAACACTTCTAAATAATCTGCTGCCTGGCAACTGGCATTTGCTGGTAACAGGTTGGAAAAAAACACCAGGCAACTCTCAACTTTGCAGTGAAATCCAATTCTATACAGTCATGTATAACAGTTCAAAAAGCGTTTGTGAATTCAAATCTGCAAATTCAATTGTCCAGGTATAAAATATACCGTAGGTGAATCCGTTTGCAATACATGCCCATCTGCTGCCTCACTGCCTGGATACCTGTGTTTAAGTTCAACAGGATTCAAAAATTATAGCTCAGTAGATCAAAAATAAATCGAAAATAATTCATAAATTTCCATCGGGTCAATCTAAAAAATTCCACCACACACGAGAGAAACACAACCACCATCACCGCTCAAGACTCCGGTTATCGGTCTTGACATGAACGAATGCCGGCGTACCCGAAGCGCTAGAACGCAGACCGCCGATGGACACGGGTGCATATAAGGAGGCCCTCGCCGTAGCCCCGGGGACGCTCTCCTGAAGGCCAAGCGGGAGCTTGAGCAAGCACGAGCTGATCGCAGCAAAGGCGGCCCAAATACCAAGAGGCAGGAGCTGAGAACTGAAGTGTTCCGCTTTTCTGAAGAGCGAATTTCCGACTCTCGGATCTCGATCCGATGGGGGGGGGGGGGGGAAACAACGCGGAAAATGTAGATTGGTGTTTGAGGGGAAAAAATCGGAATTCCGCGTAAAATCGGAGATTTCACAGCCCGGATGGATGGATGGATAGGAAGGTAGGTAGGATGGATGGATGGATGGATGGATGGATAGGATAGGATAGGATAGGATAGGAAGGTAGGTAGGATGGATGGATGGATGGATGGATGGATTGATGGATAGGAAGGTAGGTAGGATGGATGGATGGATGGATGGATTGATGGATAGGAAGGTAGGTAGGATGGATGGATGGATGGATGGATAGGATAGGATAGGAAGGTAGGTAGGATGGATGGATGGATAGGATAGGAAGGCAGGTAGGATAGATGGATGGGATGGGATAGGATAGTAGGTAGGTAGGATGGATGGATGGATGGATGGATGGATGGATGGATGGATGGATAGGATAGGAAGGTAGGTAGGATGGATGGATGGGATAGGATGGTAGGTAGGTAGGTAGGATAGGATAGGAGGGTTGGATGGATGGATAGGATAGGAAAGTAGGTAGGATGGATGGATGGGATAGGATAGTAGGTAGGTAGGTAGGATGGATGGATAGGATGGATAGGACAGGAAGGTAGGTAGGATGGATGGATGGATAGGATAGGAAGGCAGGTAGGATAGATGGATGGGATAGGATAGTAGGTAGGTAGGTAGGATGGATGGATGGATGGATAGGACAGGAAGGTAGGTAGGATGGATGGATGGATGGATGGATGAATAGGATAGGAAGGTAGGTAGGATGGATGGATAGGATAGGATAGGATAGGAAGGTAGGTAGGATGGATGGATGGATGGATAGGAAGGTAGGTAAGATGGATGGATGGATGGATAGGAAGGTAGGTAAGATGGATGGATGGATGGATGGATGGATGGATGGATAGGAAGGTAGGTAGGCTGGATGGATGGATGGATGGATGAATGGATGGATAGGATAGGAAGGTAGGATGGATGGATGGATGGATGGATAGGAAGGTAGGTAAGATGGATGGATGGATGGATAGGAAGGTAGGTAAGATGGATGGATGGATGGATGGATGAATGGATGGATAGGAAGGTAGGTAGGCTGGATGGATGGATGGATGAATGGATGGATAGGAATGTAGGTAGGTTGGATGGATGGATGGATAGGAAGGTAGGTAGGATGGATGGATGGATAGGATAGGAAGGTAGGTAGGATGGAGGGATGGATAGGATAGGAAGGCAGGTAGGATAGATGGATGGGATAGGATAGTAGGTAGGTAGGATGGATGGATGGATGAATGGATAGGATAGGAAGGTAGGTAGGATGGATGGATGGGATAGGATGGTAGGTAGGTAGGTAAGATAGGATAGGAGGGTTGGATGGATGGATAGGATAGGAAAGTAGGTAGGATGGATGGATGGATGGATGGGATAGAATAGTAGGTAGGTAGGTAGGATGGATGGATAGGATGGATAGGACAGGAAGGTAGGTAGGATGGATGGATGGATGGATGAATAGGATAGGAAGGTAGGTAGGATGGATGGATGGATGGGATAGGATAGTAGGTAGGTAGGTAGGATGGATGGATAGGATAGGACAGGAAGGTAGGTAGGATGGATGGATGGATGGATGAATAGGATAGGAAGGTAGGTAGGATGGATGGATAGGATAGGATAGGAAGGTAGGTAGGATGGATGGATGGATGGATGGATGGATGGATGGATCGGATAGGAAGGCAGGTAGGATGGATGGATGGGATAGGATAGTAGGTAGGTAGGATGGATGGATGAATGGATGGATAGGATAGGAAGGTAGGTAGGATGGATGGATGGATGGATAGGAAGGTAAGTAAGATGGATGGATAGGAAGGTAGGTAGGCTGGATGGATGGATAGGAAGGTAGGTAGATAGGATGGATGGATGGATGGATGGATGGATGGATGGATGGATAGGATAGGAAGGTAGGTAGGATTGATGGATAGGTAGGATAGGAAGGTAGGTAGGTAGGATGGATGGATGGATGGATGGATGAATGGATGGATAGGAAGGTAGGTAGGATGGATGGATGGATGGATGGATGGATGGTTAGATAGACAGATAGATGGATAGGATAGGATAGGAAGGTAGGTAGATAGGATGGATGGATAGGAAGGTAGGTAGATAGGATGGATGGATAGGAAGGTAGGTAGGATGGATGGATGGATAGGAAGGTAGGATGGATGGATGGATGGATAGGAAGGTAGGTAGGATGGATGGATGGATGGATAGGAATGTAGGTAGGATGGATGGATGGATGGATGGATGGATGGATGGATAGGAATGTAGGTAGGATGGATGGATGGATGGATAGGAAGGTAGGTAGGATGGATGGATGGATAGGAAGGTAGGTAGGCTGGCTGGCTGGCTGGATAGGAAGGTAGATAGGATGGATGGATCAGGGGTGTGAGAGCTGGTTAAAAAAAAAGTCTGAAAAAATCTGAAGTGAATAAGGTTTGTGCGCAAAGCGCACATCACGAGCGCGAAGCGCGAAGTCCCTTAGGCCAGGGTCCAGGGCCCGCCTAGGGCCCTGGAAGCTCTGGGGTTCTAGATGCTCTCTGGTGCAACTTAGGCTTATTTTGGAGACTATTTCCATCAATTTCAACTGCTGTTTTTGAGAATAAACACTTTACTTTTTCCATACCTTAGTACCTGAGGCTTGAATCTTTGCATCTGGGACAACCACTGTAAAAAACACTTCTAAATAATCTGCTGCCTGGCAACTGGCATTTGCTGGTAACAGGTTGGAAAAAAACACCAGGCAACTCTCAACTTTGCAGTGAAATCCAATTCTATACAGTCATGTATAACAGTTCAAAAAGCGTTTGTGAATTCAAATCTGCAAATTCAATTGTCCAGGTATAAAATATACCGTAGGTGAATCCGTTTGCAATACATGCCCATCTGCTGCCTCACTGCCTGGATACCTGTGTTTAAGTTCAACAGGATTCAAAAATTATAGCTCAGTAGATCAAAAATAAATCGAAAATAATTCATAAATTTCCATCGGGTCAATCTAAAAAATTCCACCACACACGAGAGAAACACAACCACCATCACCGCTCAAGACTCCGGTTATCGGTCTTGACATGAACGAATGCCGGCGTACCCGAAGCGCTAGAACGCAGACCGCCGATGGACACGGGTGCATATAAGGAGGCCCTCGCCGTAGCCCCGGGGACGCTCTCCTGAAGGCCAAGCGGGAGCTTGAGCAAGCACGAGCTGATCGCAGCAAAGGCGGCCCAAATACCAAGAGGCAGGAGCTGAGAACTGAAGTGTTCCGCTTTTCTGAAGAGCGAATTTCCGACTCTCGGATCTCGATCCGATGGGGGGGGGGGGAAACAACGCGGAAAATGTAGATTGGTGTTTGAGGGGAAAAAATCGGAATTCCGCGTAAAATCGGAGATTTCACAGCCCGGATGGATGGATGGATAGGAAGGTAGGTAGGATGGATGGATGGATGGATGGATGGATGGATAGGATAGGATAGGAAGGTAGGTAGGATGGATGGATGGATGGATGGATGGATTGATGGATAGGAAGGTAGGTAGGATGGATGGATGGATGGATGGATTGATGGATAGGAAGGTAGGTAGGATGGATGGATGGATGGATGGATAGGATAGGATAGGAAGGTAGGTAGGATGGATGGATGGATAGGATAGGAAGGCAGGTAGGATAGATGGATGGGATGGGATAGGATAGTAGGTAGGTAGGATGGATGGATGGATGGATGGATGGATGGATGGATAGGATAGGAAGGTAGGTAGGATGGATGGATGGGATAGGATGGTAGGTAGGTAGGTAGGATAGGATAGGAGGGTTGGATGGATGGATAGGATAGGAAAGTAGGTAGGATGGATGGATGGGATAGGATAGTAGGTAGGTAGGTAGGATGGATGGATAGGATGGATAGGACAGGAAGGTAGGTAGGATGGATGGATGGATAGGATAGGAAGGCAGGTAGGATAGATGGATGGGATAGGATAGTAGGTAGGTAGGTAGGATGGATGGATGGATGGATAGGACAGGAAGGTAGGTAGGATGGATGGATGGATGGATGAATAGGATAGGAAGGTAGGTAGGATGGATGGATAGGATAGGATAGGATAGGAAGGTAGGTAGGATGGATGGATGGATGGATAGGAAGGTAGGTAATATGGATGGATGGATGGATAGGAAGGTAGGTAAGATGGATGGATGGATGGATGGATGGATGGATGGATGGTAGGTAGGCTGGATGGATGGATGGATGGATGAATGGATGGATAGGATAGGAAGGTAGGATGGATGGATGGATGGATGGATAGGAAGGTAGGTAAGATGGATGGATGGATGGATAGGAAGGTAGGTAAGATGGATGGATGGATGGATGGATGAATGGATGGATAGGAAGGTAGGTAGGCTGGATGGATGGATGGATGAATGGATGGATAGGAATGTAGGTAGGTTGGATGGATGGATGGATAGGAAGGTAGGTAGGATGGATGGATGGATAGGATAGGAAGGTAGGTAGGATGGAGGGATGGATAGGATAGGAAGGCAGGTAGGATAGATGGATGGGATAGGATAGTAGGTAGGTAGGATGGATGGATGGATGAATGGATAGGATAGGAAGGTAGGTAGGATGGATGGATGGGATAGGATGGTAGGTAGGTAGGTAAGATAGGATAGGAGGGTTGGATGGATGGATAGGATAGGAAAGTAGGTAGGATGGATGGATGGATGGATGGGATAGAATAGTAGGTAGGTAGGTAGGATGGATGGATAGGATGGATAGGACAGGAAGGTAGGTAGGATGGATGGATGGATGGATGAATAGGATAGGAAGGTAGGTAGGATGGATGGATGGATGGGATAGGATAGTAGGTAGGTAGGTAGGATGGATGGATAGGATAGGACAGGAAGGTAGGTAGGATGGATGGATGGATGGATGAATAGGATAGGAAGGTAGGTAGGATGGATGGATAGGATAGGATAGGAAGGTAGGTAGGATGGATGGATGGATGGATGGATGGATGGATGGATCGGATAGGAAGGCAGGTAGGATGGATGGATGGGATAGGATAGTAGGTAGGTAGGATGGATGGATGAATGGATGGATAGGATAGGAAGGTAGGTAGGATGGATGGATGGATGGATAGGAAGGTAGGTAAGATGGATGGATAGGAAGGTAGGTAGGCTGGCTGGCTGGCTGGATGAATGGATGGATAGGAAGGTAGGATGGATGGATGGATGGATGGATGGATGGATGAATGGATGGATGGATAGGATAGGAAGGTAGGTAGGATGGATGGATGGGATAGGATGGTAGGTAGGTAGGTAGGATAGGATTGGAGGGTAGGATGGATGGATGGATGGATGAATAGGATAGGAAAGTAGGTAGGATGGATGGATGGATGGATGGATGGGATAGGATAGGATAGTAGGTAGGTAGGTAGGATGGATGGATAGAATAGGAAGGTAGGTAGGTAGGATGGATGGATAGGATAGGAAGGTAGGTAGGTAGGACGGATGGATAGGATAGGATAGATAGGATGGATGGATAGGATAGGATAGATAGGATAGGAAGGTAGGTAGATAGGATGGATGGATGTAGATATAGATGGATGGATGGATGGATAGATGGATAGGATAGGAAGTTGGTAGGTAGATAGGATGGATGGATATATAGATGGATAGGATGGATGGATAGATTAGATATAGATAGATAGATAGATAGATAGATAGATAGATAGATAGATAGATAGATAGATAGATAGATAGGAAGGCAGGTAGGTTGACAGAAAGGAAGGTAGGTGGGTCGGATGGATGGATAGATAGATATGTAGGTAGGTTAGGGTTATATAGTGGTATTTTGCATTTATATAGATCGAAGAAAGATACAGTGGAATATTAAAAGGAATTCCTGAGCACAAGCCAAGGAGATTTTTTCTTTAAAAAAAAATGACTCTACCACAGGGGAGAAAACTAGAGCCCAGGGCTTCTCACCCCAAATGGCATACGGACCCACATTTAGCAGATCGTGAATTATTATTATTATTATTATTATTATTATTATTATTATTATTATTATTATTATTACGGACCTTGCCTTCCAAACTCCATCAGATAGGATAGGGGAGTTGATGGATCCCTTTCCCCCACCACACCACCCCAAATCTTGTCTCCCCCTGGTGTGTGACACCTTGGACAAGCGAAGTCTTTTTCCCATGGTTGCCCCCCCCCATCTCACGCCACCCTTCACACACACACACACCCACACACACCCTTTTTAAAAGTCTTTCGGGAGTCCATGAAGACCTGGCCTTTCCCTTGGGACGCTGGGACAGGGCTGGCCAAGCCAGGAAGGCTGGCAAGCTGGCAAGGGGGCATTTGCTACGTAGGGGCCATCCCAACAAGGGCGATGAACGCACACACACACACACAGAGAGAGAGAGAGAGAGAGACGAGCGTCCTCGTTTTATGGTTTGATAGGTATTGGCTTTGTTTGTCGTTGGGAGCCAGCTGGGAGTTGGTTAAGCTTTGGGGTAGGGTGAGGTGGTCCATTGAAAAATAAAACCTTGCCCAAGAACAGATGGATGTGCCTTTTCAAGGCCTAGAGACGTAGGGCGTGTCCAGGAAGCCGTAGCTTTTGAAGCCGAAGTCACCTGTGGTTTTCCAATCCAATCCAGGGTTGAAAATATAAAATTAAATGAACATTATTTAAAAAAAAAAAAAAAAAAGAGCAAAAAGGATGTCGTCGTGTCCCCCCCTCCCTCATACCTCCTTCCCCATCCTCTCTGCCTTCTTCCTCAAAAGGAGACCTCAGCGGGCTGGCACGATTTATTTTTTTTTATTTTTTTTTTTGGGGGGGGGAATGGTACAAGGGAACTAAAACACAGGGGGGTATTTTAGAAGGCATGATTGATCTGTGGTTAAAATAGGGGGAGAAGATGAAAAGACAAACTGTTCTTTGAAAAATTCCAGTTTGGAATTATCGCCTCGTGAAGCCTTTTCCTATCCTATCATCCCTAAGAAGGAACCAAGAGTTAAATATGGGGGAAATCTTGAATGAAAAGGGTGAGCTTGAAGCGAGGCCAAAACGAGAGGAACAAGGGTTTTTCATACGTGCAAATAACATTCCAGGTATGAGAAAAGATTTTTTTTAAAAAAAAAAACAAAAAACAGAAGGTTTCTATGATAAATTGACTGATCCAGAGAAGATTTTGGACAGGCCCTGATGAAAAGGGGATTCAAAAAATTGTATGGATATCGATGAGAAATGAAACTAGAGGAAGAACAAGTTAAAGAAACGAGGATTGCTTGGGGGAAAAACTTGGGATATGGGATCGATTTTAGAGAAATGGCCAAAATTGTGGTCTCAAAATTATAATTATATATATATATCTGGCATTCAGCTTTATAAATTATAAAAGTATATCTATGTATCTATGTATCTATATATCTATATATCTATATCTATATCTATATCTATATCTATATCTATATATATATATATATATCTTTGGTTCGGGTTTTCTCCCGCGTAAGATTGGAAGTATCTAGGCAACGTTTCGATGAAGCAGCTGCAAGCTCACATCACTCTGAGAAGCCCAGAGCTGAAGACACAAGCCTGAAGATGATGAATGAGACTTCATCGAAACGTTGCCTAGATACTTCCAATCTTACGCGGGAGAAAACCCAAATAACCAAAGATCCACATACAAATATCCGCAAGAACCTCAGAAAATATATATATGTATATATATATTTGTTTTCTAAAGTTTTCGCGGGTACTTACATGTCTGGCATTCAGCTTTGTTCGGGTATTTTCCCACGTCATAGTAGTGGTGCTTTTAAAGTTGTAGCAACGTTTCAGCAGAATCTCATCTGCCATCATCAGGCTTCTGTATAGTACTCGTCTGTGAGTTAGAGTTTTACAGTGGTTTTAGATTTAAATTTGAGACAGCCTATTGCTGTGCCAGAATGGTTTTTTTCTTCCTCCTGATTGGTTGAGAGTCTTGGTCTGTGTTTATTGGTCTTGGAGTTTGCTGTGTTCTGCTACTAGTATCTTCTGTCTGCTTTTTTTGGCTCTTTTTGTATCTTGATTGGCTGGCAACATTGTGTTACTTTATTGGAGGCCTTTAGTGCAGCTTGGCTTCGGGTAAATGGACGGCTATCATTCGTTAGGAAGCTGGGTTTCATCTGGGTGCCTGGTTGGGGTATGTGTGAACTGGAGGTATCAGGGGGGGATCTGTTTGTGCCCAGGTGTTTGCCTGGCTTGTGGTGTGGAGATTTTTTTGTTTGTGAGTGCAGGCTTCCAAATGATTGACAGCCTGGTGGAATCATCTCTTCTGTTCATGCTTTCTGGTCTTTTTTCAATCTCTATGGCTTCTCTGATGATTCTGTGGCTGGGATTTTCTATGGTGGCTAGGGTTTTGGTGCCATTGAAGTTGATGTTATGACCTGTGGCTTCCATGTGTTGGACGAGTGAGGAAGTGTGTTCCAGCTTTTTGACTGCATTTTTGTGTTCATCCAGGCGGGTCCTTATTCTTCTATTGGTCTGTCCAATGTATGTGGCCGGGCATGATGCACAGGGGACTTCGTATATGCCTTGGTTTTCCAGGTCAATTTTGTCTTTGGGGTTCCTGAGGATGGCTGCTATTTTTCTGTCTGTTTTGAAGGCAGTCTTGATGTGGTGTCTGTATAGAATCTTACTAATTTTGTCTGTGGTGCCTCTTATGTAGGGCAGGACAGCTGTTCCATGGGTCTGTTCATCTTCTGGGTCTCTATTATGTCTCAGTGTGTTTTTGTGGGTCAAGCTGGTGATTTTGCTTTTGTGGAAGCCGTTGGCTGTCAGTACTTTAGTCAGGGTGCATAGTTCAGTCTTAATGTGTGTCTTGTCTGCCAGGCGTTTGGTTCTAGTAATTAGTGTTTTAGCCACGGAGTTTATCTGTGCTGGGGGGTGGTGGGATTGGGCGTTGAGGGAGCGGTTGGTGTGTGTTTTCTTCTGGGATATGGTGTGTCCTAGTGTGCCATCTGTTTTTTTTTTGTAGATTAGTACATCTAGGAATGGTAGTTGTTTGTTTGTCTCTGTTTCCATGGTGAACTTGATTTTGGGGTGTGCGCTGTTTAGGTGTGTTAGGAAGTTGTTTAAGTTTTCTTGTCCATGGGGCCAAATCACGAATGTGTCATCGATATATCTTAACCATAGTTTGGGTTTGTGGATGGTATTGGCCAGGGCTCTGGATTTGAATTCTTCCATGAACAGGTTTGCAATGATGGGTGACAGTGGTGATCCCATGGGGGCTCCTTCAATTTGTTTGTATCTTGGTCCTTTGTATATGAAATATGTGTTGGTTAAGCAGTGTTCTGTTAGTTCCATGAGGTGTTTGGCTGGTTGGTATTTATTTTTGATGATTTCGAGGGTCTCTTTTATCGGGACTTGAGTGAATAGTGAAACCACGTCGAAACTTACAAGCAGATCTTCTTGTTCCACGTGTAGATCTTTGATCATTTCCAAGAAGTGGTATGAGTTTTGTACATGAGAAGCTGCTGTTTCAGCATGGGGCTGTAACTCTTTTGCTAGGTGTTTAGCCAGGTTTTGTAGTGGTGCTTCTCTGAAGCTGACTATGGGTCTGAGAGGTATGCCTAGGACGTATAATTTTCATATATATATATATATTTTATTTATATTATATTATATTAATATATAGATATAGATATAGATTAGATATAGATATAGATATATATATCAGAAGCCTGATGATGGCAGATGAGATTCTGCTGAAACGTTGCTACAACTTTAAAAGCACAACTACTATGACGTGGGAAAATACCCGAACAAAGCTGAATGCCATACATGTAAGTACCTGCGAAAATTTAAGAAAAAAAATATATATATACACACACACACACATACAGATATAGATGTATAGATATTGATATAGATGTATAGGTATATAGGTATATATAGATATAGATATATAGGTATAGATGTAGATGTAGATATAGGTATAGGTGTATAGGTATAGATATATAGATATAGATGTAGATATATATAGATATAGATATAGATATACAGATATAGATGTAGAGATATAGATATAGATGCATAGGTATAGGTATATAGGTATAGATATAGGTATAGGTATAGATATAGATGTATAGGTATATAGGTATAGATATAGATATAGATGTATAGATATAGGTATAGGTATATGTGTGTGTATATATATATACATACTACACAGAAGCCTGATGATGGCAGATGAGATTCTGCTGAAACGTTGCTACAACTTTAAAAGCACCACTACTATGACGTGGGAAAATACCCGAACAAAGCTGAATGCCATACATGTAAGTACCCACGAAAACTTAAGAATATATATATATATATATATATACACACACACACACATATATATAGATATAGATATAGATATAGATGTATAGGTATATAGGTATATATAGATATAGATATATAGGTATAGATGTAGATGTAGATATAGGTATAGGTGTATAGGTATTGGTATTGGTATAGATATAGATATATAGATATAGATGTAGATGTATATAGATATAGATATAGATGTAGATGTATAGGTATAGGTATATAGATATACAGATATAGATGTAGAGATATAGATATAGATGTATAGATATAGGTATATAGGTATAGGTATATAAGTATAGATATAGATGTATAGGTATAGATATAGATGTATAGGTATATAGGTATAGATATAGATATAGATGTATAGATATAGGTATAGGTATAGGCATATGTATAGGTATAGGTATACAGAAGCCTGATGATGGCAGATGAGATTCTGCTGAAATGTTGCTACCACTTTAAAAGCACAACTATTATGACGTGGGAAAATACCCGAACAAAGCTGAATGCCATACATGTAAGTACCCGCAAAAACTTAAGTATATATATATATATATATATATATATATATATATATATATATATATGTTTTCTTAAGTTTTCGCGGGTACTTACATGTCTGGCATTCAGCTTTGTTCGGGTATTTTCCCACGTGGTGCTTTTAAAGTTGTAGCAACGTTTCAGCAGAATCTCATCTGCCATCATCAGGCTTCTGTATGGTGTTTGTCTATATAAATATATATACACACACACACACACACACACACAGATATATAGATATAGATGTATAGGTATATATAGATATAGATATATAGGTATAGATGTAGATGTAAATATAGATATAGGTATAGGTGTATAGGTATTGGTATAGATATAGATATGTAGATATAGATGTAGATGTATATAGATATAGATATAGATGTAGATGTATAGGTATAGGTATATAGATATGCAGATATAGATGTAGAGATATAGATGTATAGGTATAAGTATATAGGTATAGGTATATAAGTATAGATATAGATGTATAGGTATATAGATATAGATATAGATATAGATGTATAGATATAGGTATAAGTATAGGTATAGGTATAGGTATACAGAAGCCTGATGATGGCAGATGAGATTCTGCTGAAACGTTGCTACAACTTTAAAAGCACCACTACTATGACGTGGGAAAATACCCGAACAAAGCTGAATGCCAGACACGTAAGTACCTGCGAAAACTTAAGAAAACATATCATTCTATATATAATTATAAAATTATAAAAATGACCATGTCAACAGCTTATAAAGAGGAGACTGGGCAGACTTGGAGGCAAAATCTCACGCCCTTCCAAAGCCTCCCTTGCCCCCCCCCGCCCCCGCAAAATTCGAGGAAATTTGACGCTACAAGCCAGACGTCCAGAAACAAAACTCAAAACTCAGCGGAGTCCCCCACGAGCCGCGGCGATTCCACTCTTGAACAAGTGATGGTTTTAAGAAAAGGGGGATAAAATGTGGGTGGGGAAAGGGGGAGGTCAGCCCCCACTTAAAACTTGTCTTCACTTAGCAGCAGAAATGGGAGAGGCGCCGTTGTGGTTGCCAAAGAAGCCGAAGACTACCCGGAGTTTTTTTTTTTTTTTTTTAAAATGTCGGTTTCCAGACCAAACCAATCCCAAGAAAATGGATCTTCCAACACCCAGGATGAAGCGAGGAGAGGTGGTGGTGGTCTAGATGACCTTGCTGGATGCGACACAAGAGACAGAGCATCCAGAGTTGGAAAGGGATCCTTGGGAGGTCATCTAGTCCCAACGCCCAAGGCGGGAGACCCCCCCGACACAATTTCTGACCAACGGCAGGCAGTTCAATCTCTTCTCAAAGGATGGCGCTTTCACATCTTCCCATTGGCAGAGAAGAGCCATGCAGTGACCCCCACCAGTCCCCCCTTTTCCCCAATCAATCAAGCCATCAAGGAATCAGAAGAGAGCTGGAAGGGAGCCTTGGAGGTCATCTAGTCCAGCCCCCTTGCTCAAGCACAAGACCCCCCCCTCCCCATAATCTGATTCCAGACAAAATAAATATCCAGTCTCCTTCAAAACCCTCCAGCGATGAAGCACCCACAGTATCTCAAGTCGTTCCGCTGATTAATGGATCTGGGATTATAGAATATCAGAGTTGGAGGGGAGCCTTGGAGGTCATCTAGTCCAGCCCCCCGCTCCAGCACAAGACCCCCCCTATAACCTGATTCCAGACAAATAAATATCCAGTCTCCTCCAAAAACCTCCAGCGATGAAGCATCCCACAATATCTCAAGTCGTTCCACTGATTGATGTGGGATTATAGAATATCAGAGTTGGAAGGGACCTTGGAGGTCATCTAGTCCAACCCCCCCAAAGTCCAATCCCCTACACCCATTTCAGACAAATGGGGGGGGGGTCCCAACCTCTTCTTAAAAGCCTCTCCCCATGATGGAGCAAGCCACAACACCTCTGGAGCCAAGTCATTGTTCTCTTGATTCATTGATCTAGGATTGGAGGACATCCAAGAGTTGGAAGGGACCTTGGAGGTCATCTAGTCCAGCCCCCCGCTCCAGCACAAGACCCCCCCCTATAACCTGATTCCAGACAAATAAATATCCAGTCTCCTTCAAAAACCTCCAGCGATGAAGCATCCCACAATCTCTCTAGTCCGGTCGTTCCACTGATTGATGTGGGATTATAGAATATCAGAGTTGGAAGGGACCTTGGAGGTCATCTAGTCCAAACCCCCCCCAAAGTCCAATCCCCTACACCCATTTCAGACCAATGGGGGGGGGGTTTCCCAACCTCTTCTTAAAAGCCTCTCCCCATGATGGAGCAAGCCACAACACCTCTGGAGCCAAGTCATTTTTCTCTTGATTCATTGATCTAGGATTGGAGGACATCCAAGAGTCGGAAGGGACCTTGGAGGTCATCTAGTCCAGCCCCCCACTCCAGCACAAGACCCCCCCCTATAACCTGATTCCAGACAAATAAATATCCAGTCTCCTCCAAAAACCTCCAGCGATGAAGCATCCCACAATCTCTCTAGTCCGGTCGTTCCACTGATTGATGTGGGATTATAGAATATCAGAGTTGGAAGGGACCTTGGAGGTCATCTAGTCCAAACCCCCCCAAAGTCCAATCCCCTACGCCCATTTCAGACCAAATGGGGGGGGGGTCCCAACCTCTTCTTAAAAGCCTCTCCCCATGATGGAGCAAGCCACAATACCTCTGGAGCCAAGTCATTTTTCTCTTGATTCATTGATCTAGGATTGGAGGACATCAAGAGTCAGAAGGGACCTTGGAGGTCATCTAGTCCAACCTCTCCAGTCCAATCCCCTACACCCATTTCAGACCAATGGGGGGGGGTGGGGGTGTTCCCAACCTCTTCTTAAAAGCCTCTCCCCATGATGGAGCAAGCCACAACACCTCCTTGTTCTCTCATTCATTGATCTAGGATGAGAGAACATCCAAGAGTCGGAAGGGACCTTGGAGGTCATCTCATCCAGCCCCACCCCACCCCACCCCCTTGCTCAAGGCAAGGAAACCCTGGCCTGGAACATTTCCAACCAATGGGCCATCCAGTCTTCTCCTTCAAAGACTCTGGCTGCAGAGTGGTTCATCCCCACAGCCAGGGTCCGTTGTTTACCCTTCCATGTCCCAACCCAGGTCACGCTCCTGACCCCCCCCCCCGCTAGCCAATCATTAAGCCCTCTCTGGCTTTGAACCAGGCCCGAAAGGCCGCCAACATCCTTCGCTGAGGCGGCATTGCTGGTGCTACTCCTCCTTCTACCTCCCCCTCCCCTACCAAGCGGCATCAGGAGGCCAAAGGTGGCTTCAGGTGAAGCCAGGTCAAACCCTTGGAAGGTGGTTCCTTTTTTTGGGGTGGGGGGGGTGGGGATGGAGGGAGAGAGAAGGGTCATTTCCTTGGAAAGGAAGCAGCATCTCAGGTGAAACACACACACACACACAAACCACCATCCGTGCAAACCCGGTTTTGAAATTTGCAATTTTCTTTTTTTGGGGGGGGTGAAAGAGGCAATTGCCCCCCCTGCGCCCCCCCCCAAAAAAAACACAGCCTTGGAAAGAGGAGGGTCTGCACCCCTCCCCCTTTTCACCAACCCCTCAACCTCCCCCTTCCTCCTTCAGCGTCTCTCCAACCCCAAATTGGCAGAGGGGGAGGGAAGGGGTGCATGAAACAATCCCCCCCCCCCTCGTCACCCCAATTCATACACCCACCCACCCCAGACACGTGCATCTCCGCCCCTTCAGCCCTCCCACCCCCACCCCGCCCAAATTTGCATGCATGGGAGGGTGCAGGCTACCCTCCCCCCCTCGTCATCCCAATTCATAATCCCCTCCGTGCCCTTCAGAGGGCCTCCCCCCCCAAAAAAAATTTGCATGCACGTGGGGAGGGGGAGGTCCATGAAGAGAAGGGGTGCATGCAAACCTCCCCCTCCCCCTCGTCACCCCAATTCATCCCCCCACCCACCCACCCACCCACCCACATGCATCATGCCCCGATCTCTTGGCTTGCCCTCATCGGGGAAAGCGGGGGGAAGGGGGGGGGCTCTCTCCTTTTGCAAGCTTTTTAAGCGGCCCCCCCCTCCCTCCCTCCCTCCCACACTTTCTCTCTTCCCACCCCCCCCACCCCACCCCGGGATGAGGGGGCTTCTCCAGGCCCCCCCCTCTCCTTCCCACCACCACCAAGACCCCCCCTCCTTGCAAAAGGGTGGGAGACCCGAACCCCTCCTTCCTCCCTCCCTCCCTCCCCCCCCTTTTTTTTTTTGCAAGGAAGGGGGGGGTCTGTGTATGTGGGGGGGGGAGGAGGAGGAGGAGAGCCCCGGTTCCCATGGCGACGGAGGCCCGCCCCGCCCTCCCGCTCGCGGCGAAGCTTACCCGCCCGGTGGGTGGCTGGGGTGACTGGGCGGCTGGCTTGAGGGGAAGGGGAAAGGGAAGGGGGAGTGGGGGGGGGAGAGGCGGGCCGGACTGAGGGGGCCGAGGAGGAGGAGGAGGAGAAAGTAGGCCGCGACGGCTTTTGTTTTTTTTTTTTTTGTTTTTTTTTCTTTCTGTTTGTTTTTTTGTTTTTTTTTTTCCTCCTCCTCCTCCTCCTCCTCCTCCTCCTTCCCCCCCCCCGCCCGCCCGCGGCGGTTCGGCGGCGGCGGCGGCGGCTTCGGCGGATCCGCGTCTCTCGGGCTCCTTCCTCCTCTTCCTCTTCCTCCTCCGGCCGCTTGTTTGTGTTGGGGGGGGGGGGAAGGAGAAAAAAAAAACCAAAAAAAAAAAAAAAAACCAAGATGGCCGCCCTGCTTCCCGGTCACGTGAGGCGCGGCCGCCCTCTTCTTCCGGCGGCCGGCGCGCGAGAGACGCGTCACGGCGGGGGTTGGGGGGTGGGGGGTTTGGGGGAGAAGCGGCGACGACGACGACGACGACGGCGACGACGTTGGGACGTCGTCTTGCCCCGCCTCCGCCTCCCCCCTCCCTTTTTCCCCTCAGGCTTGGTTTGCGGAGAGGGGAAAGGGGGAGAGGTCACGTGATCTAAGGCCCCGCCTCCCGCTCCCCCTCCCTTTTTCCCCTCAGGCTTGGTTTGCGGAGGGGGAAAGGGGGGAGAGGTCACGTGATCTAAGGCCCCGCCTCCCGCTCCCCCTCCCTTTTTCCCCTCAGGCTTGGTTTGCGGAGGGGGGGAAGGGGGAGAGGTCACGTGATCTAAGGCCCCGCCTACCCCCCTCCTCCTCCTCCTCTCTTCTTCCTCCCTCTCTCGGGGCGGGGGGGGGAAGGGGGTAGATGGGGGGAAAAAAAGGACGTCGTTGGACGTGACCCCGCGCGCTCGACGGGCGCGTGGAGGGGACGGCGGGGGGAGGGTACGTGATCCGAGGCCACGCCCCTTCCTATCTCTCTCTCTCTTTCTCTCTCTCGGTTTTGCCAGGCCTGAGGGGAGATGGGGAAAGGGACGTCGTTGGACGTGACCCCACGCTCGACGGGCGCGTGGAGGGGACGGGGGAGGAGGTCACGTGATCCGAGGCCACGCCCCCCTCCTCCTCCTCCTCTCTCTCTCTCTCTCTCTCTCTCTCTCTATTTTGCCAGGCTTGAGGGAAGATGGGGAAAGGGACGTCGTTGGACGTGACCCGCGCGCTCGACGGGCGCGTGGAGGGGACGGGGGGCACGTGATCCGAGGCCACGCCCCCTCCTCCTCCTCCTCTCTCTCTCTCTCTCTCTCTCTCTCTATTTTGCCAGGCCTGAGGGGAGATGGGGAAAGGAACGTCGTTGGACGTGACCCGCGCGCTCGACGGGCGCGTGGAGGGAACGGGGGGCACGTGATCCGAGGCCACGCCCCCTCCTCCCCCTCCTCCTCTCTCTCGATTTTGCCAGGCCTGAGGGGAGATGGGGAAAGGGACGTCGTTGGACGTGACCCCGCGCTCGACGGGCGCGTGGAAGGGACGGGGGGGAGGGGCACGTGATCCGAGGCCACGCCCCCTCCTCCCTCTCTCTATCTCTCTCGATTTTGCCAGGCCTGAGGGGAGATGGGGGGGGGAAAGGGACGTCGTCGGACGTGACCCGCGCGCTCGACGGGCGCGTGGAGGGGATGGGGGCACGTGATCCGAGGCCACGCCCCTTCCTCCTCTCTCTCGGTTTTGCCAGGCCTGAGGGGGGGGGGCCGGGGAAAGGGGACGTCCCTCTCTGGGGGGGGAGAGGGAAAGGACGTCGTTGGACGTGACCGCGCGGTCGCTGGGCGCGTGGAGGGGACGGGGGCACGTGATCCGAGGCCACGCCCCCTCCTCCCTCTCTCTATCTCTCTCGATTTTGCCAGGCCTGAGGGGAGATGGGGGGGGGAAAGGGACGTCGTCGGACGTGACCCGCGCGCTCGACGGGCGCGTGGAGGGGATGGGGGCACGTGATCCGAGGCCACGCCCCTTCCTCCTCTCTCTCGGTTTTGCCAGGCCTGAGGGGGGGGGGCCGGGGAAAGGGGACGTCCCTCTCTGGGGGGGGAGAGGGAAAGGACGTCGTTGGACGTGACCGCGCGGTCGCTGGGCGCGTGGAGGGGACGGGGGCACGTGATCCGAGGCCACGCCCCCCTCCTCCTTCGCTTTTAATTTTGCCAGGCCTGGGGGCGGGGGGGGGGGGGGAGAAAGGGACGTCGTTGGACGTGACCCCACGCTCGCCGGGCGCGTGGAGGGGACGAGAGGGGCACGTGATCCGAGGCCACGCTGGGCCCCGCCCCACTCCTCCCTCGTTTTTTTAATTTTGCCAGGCCTGAGGGGGGCGGGGGGGGGGAGAAAGGGAAAGGACGTCTTTGGACGTGAGCCCGCCGCGGCGTCACGTGATCCGAGCTCTTTTCCCCGCCTTTTTTTTTTTTTCCTGGCCTGGCCTGTCGCCCTAGCGTGACGTCATGCGCCCTCGATAAAATGACGTCAGGCCAGCCCCCAAAGGGAGGCCCTGAGGGTCTCTGAGCGTGGGCAGAGTGCCTTTGGTTTCCTTTTCTGCCTTAGTTTTTTTATATATATATATATACCAAATGGGACGCCAGCGCCGGGGGCGGTTCAGAAAGAGGCTGACTGCCACACCCAGAATTCCCCTGCCCCAGTCAGCTGGCCGGGGCAGGGGAATTCTGGGAGTTGAAGTCCCAACGCTGTTAAAAACAGCCAAAATTGGGACAGGGGCCTAGAGGTGGCAGGCCAGGGGGGGGTGTCACTCGAGCCCCCCAACCTTTGCCAGAACTTCATCCAGAAGAATTAAATCTTACTCCGGGAGCCCGTCTGCTTGCCTTTGATTTTAAGCCAAGGGTCTGCCATCTTGGCATGACTGGGTGGACTTCAATTCCCAGAATCCCTGAGCTGACCTGACTGGAGGAGGAATTCTGGGAGTTGAAGTCCATCAGTCTTAAAGCTGTCAAGTTGGAAGACCCCTGATCTATTTTTATCTATCTATCTAATCTATCTTATCTAGCTTTCTACAATCATCTCTCTATAATTACCTATCTCTCTTTCCATCCCCAACTATCAATCTCTAATCTATCCACCTCTATCTACCTAGTATCTATCTATATCTGTCTGTCTAATCTAATCGATCTTTCTATAATCATCTCTCTATAATTATCTATCTGTCTGTCTATCTAATCTATCTTATCCATCTTTCTATAATCATCTCTCTATAATTATCTATCTATCTATCCTATCTTATCTATCTTTCTATAATTATCTCTCTATAATTATCTATCTATCTATCTATCCATCCCCAACTATCAATCTCTAATCTATCCACTTCTATCTACCTAGTATCTATCTATCTATATCTGTCTGTCTGTCTAATCTAATCATCTCTCTATAATTATCTGTCTGTCTGTCTATCTATCTAATCTATCTTATCCATCTTTCTATAATCATCTCTCTATAATTATCTATCTATCTATCCTATCTTATCTATCTTTCTATAATTATCTCTCCATCCATCCCCAACTATCAATCTCTAATCTATCCACCTCTATCTACCTAGTATCTATCTATCTATCTATATCTGTCTGTCTGTCTAATCTAATCGATCTTTCTATAATCATCTCTCTATAATTATCTATCTGTCTGTCTGTCTATCTATCTAATCTATTTTATCCATCTTTCTATAATCATCCCTCTATAATTATCTATCTATCCTATCTTATCTATCTATAATTATCTCTCTATAATTATCTATCTATCCATCCATCCCCAACTATCAATCTCTAATCTATCCACCTCTACCTACCTAGTATCTGTCTGTCTGTATGTCTGTCTAATCTATCTTATCGATCTTTCTATAATCATCTCTCTATAATTGTCTGTCTATCTATCTATCTATCTATCTATCTATCTATCTATCTATCTATCTAATCTACCTTATCTTTCTATAATTATCTCTCTATAATTATCTATCTATCTATTCATCCATCCCCAACAATCCACCTCTACTTACCTAGTATCTATCTATCTATCTATCTTTCTATCTATCTGTCTAATCTATCTTATCGATCTTTCTATAATCTCTATAATTATCTATCTATCTATCTATCTAATCTATCTTTCTGTAATTATCTTGCTATAATTATCTATCTATCCATCCATCCCCAACTATCAATCTCTAATCTATCCACCTCTACCTACCTAGTATCTATCTATCTATATCTATCTGTCTAATCTATCTTATCTATCTTTCTATAATGATCTCTCTATAATTATCTATCTATTCTATCTTATCTATCTATAATCATCTCTCTATAATTATCTATCTATCCATCTATTCATCCATCCCCAACTATCAATCTCTCACTCTAATCTAACCACCTCTACCTACCTACCTACCTATCATCCATCTACCTATTTATCATCTATCTATTTATCGTCTATCATGTACGTATCTACCTGTCTATTGTCTATCTATCTATAGTTACCTATTGATCATATATCTCTATCAATCATTTACAGTATCTATCTAATATATCTTATCATCTATCTTAAGGGTCTTCCAACTTGACAGCTTTAAGACTCATGGACTCCAATGCCCAGAATTCCTGAGCTGGCATGACTGGAGGAGGAATTCTGGGCGTTGAAGTCCCTAAGTCTTAAAGCTGTCAAGTTGGAAAACCCTTGATCTATCTTAGCTATCTATCATCCATCTCCCATCTCTCTGTCTCTCTGTCTGTCTGTCTGTCTCTCTCTCTCTCTCTCTATCTATCTATCTATCTATCTCTCCCTCCCCCCTCTCTCCATCTCTCCCTCCCTCTCCCTCTCTCCATCCATCTCCAACCATCAATCACTCACTCATTCACTCTATCTAATCTATCCACCTCTACCTACCTACTTATCTATCATCTATTGTTAGAGTTGTAATTGCAGGAATGTTCCAATCTCGGATGGCAAACCACAGATAAAGAATATTTCCAAGCAAATACAACTCAGGCAAACAAAGTCACTAATCTAAAGGAGGATTAGAGAGAGGAAGTAAACATATGTTAGACTTTAAGTAGAGATAATTAATTGTATGGATTACTATGCTAAACAGTAACGAAAGTTAAGCAGTAACCAAAGTTAACCAATGATGGAGGATAATCAAAAATGTGTATCAATGCAAGACTAGACTCCAATAAAGATCATCATGATTCAGTTATTCATGATCAAACACCTCGACTGCCTCGTCATTACAACAATCTATAATTTTCGTCTTTGTATAGTTATCTATCATCTATCTTTCTATAGTTACCTATTTATCATCTATATAGTTATCTATCCTCTTTCTATAGTTATCTATCATCTATCTTTTTATAGTTATCTATCTATCATCTATCTTTCTACAGTTATCTATCATCTATCTTTTTTCTTTCTATAGTTATCTATCATCTATCTTACTATCATCTATCTTTCCATAGTTATTTATTTATCATCTATATAGTTATCTATCCTCTTTCTATAGTTATCTATCATCTATCATTTTTCTTTCTATAATTATCTATCATCTATCTTTCTATAGTTATCTATCATCTATCATTTTTCTTTCCATAGTTATCTATTTATCATCTATATAGTTATCTATCATCTTTCTATAGTTATCTATCATCTATCATTTTTCTTTCTATAGTTATCTATCATCTATCTTTCTATAGTTATCTATCATCTATCATTTTTCTTTCCATAGTTATCTATTTATCATCTATATAGTTATCTATCATCTTTCTATAGTTATCTATCTATCATCTATCTTTATAGTTATCTATCATCTATCATTTTTCTTTCTATAGTTATCTATCATCTATCTTTCTATAGTTATCTATCATCTATCTTTTTTCTTTCTATAGTTATCTATCATCTATCTTTCTATCATCTATCTTTCCATAGTTATCTATTTATCATCTATATAGCTATCTATCATCTTTCTATAGTTATCTATCATCCATCTTTCTATAGTTATCTATCATCTATCATTTTTCTTTGTATAGTTATCTATCTATCTTTCTATTATCTATCTTCCCATAGTTATCTATTTATCATCTATATAGTTATCTATCCTCTTTCTATAGTTATCTATCATCTATCTTTTTATAGTTATCTATCATCTATCTTTTTTCTTTCTATAGTTATCTATCATCTATCTTTCTATCATCTATCTTTCCATAGTTATCTATCTATCATCTATCTTTCTATAGTTATCTATCATCTATCATTTTTCTTTCTATAGTTATCTATCATCTATCTTTCTATCATCTATCTTTCCATAGTTATCTATTTATCATCTATATAGTTATCTATCATCTTTCTATAGTTATCTATCATCTATCTTTCTATAGTTATCTATCATCTATCATTTTTCTTTCTATAGTTATCTATCATCTATCTTTCTATTATCTTCCCATAGTTATCTATTTATCATCTATATAGTTATCTATCCTCTTTCTATAGTTATCTATCATCTATCTTTCTATAGTTATCTATCATCTGTCATTTTTCTTTCTATAGTTATCTATCATCTATCTTTCTATCATCTATCTTTCCATAGTTATCTATTTATCATCTATATAGTTATCTATCCTCTTTCTATAGTTATCTATCATCTCTTTCTATAGTTATCTATCACCTATCATTTTTCTTTCTATAGTTATCTATCATCTATCATTTTTCTTTCTATAGTTATCTATCATCTATCTTTCTATAGTTATCTATCATCTATCTGTAGTTATCTATCACCTATCATTTTTCTTTCTATAGTTATCTATCATCTATCTTTCTATCATCTATCTTTCCATAGTTATCTATTTATCATCTATATAGTTATCTATCATCTTTCTATAGTTATCTCTCATCTATCTTTCTATAGTTATCTATCATCTATCTTTTTTCTTTCTATAGTTATCTATCATCTATATTTCTATCATCTATCTTTCCATAGTTATCTATTTATCATCTATATAGTTATCTATCCTCTTTCTATAGTTATCTATCATCTATCTTTCTATAGTTATCTATCATCTATCATTTTTTTTCTATAGTTATCTATCATCTATCTTTCTATCGTCTATCTTTCCATAGTTATCTATTTATCATCTATATAGTTATCTATCCTCTTTCTATAGTTATCTATCATCTATCTTTCTATAGTTATCTATCATCTATCATTTTTCTTTCTATAGTTATCTATCATCTATCTTTCTATTATCTTCCCATAGTTATCTATTTATCATCTATATAGTTATCTATCCTCTTTCTATAGTTATCTATCACCTATCATTTTTCTTTCTATAGTTATCTATCATCTATCTTTCTATCATCTATCTTTCCATAGTTATCTATTTATCATCTATATAGTTATCTATCCTCTTTCTATAGTTATCTATCATCTATCTTTCTATAGTTATCTATCACCTATCATTTTTCTTTCTATAGTTATCTATCATCTATCTTTCTATAGTTATCTATCACCTATCATTTTTCTTTCTATAGTTATCTATCATCTATCTTTCTATCATCTATCTTTCCATAGTTATCTATTTATCATCTATATAGTTATCTATCCTCTTTCTATAGTTATCTATCATCTATCTTTCTATAGTTATCTATCACCTATCATTTTTCTTTCTATAGTTATCTATCATCTATCTTTCTATAGTTATCTATCACCTATCATTTTTCTTTCTATAGTTATCTATCATCTATCTTTCTATCATCTATCCTCCCATAGTTATCTATTTATCATCTATAATCTATCTTTTTTCTTTCTATAGTTATCTATCATCTATCTATCATCTATCTTCCCATAGTTATCTATTTATCATCTATATAGTTATCTATCCTCTTTCTATAGTTATCTATCATCTATCTTTCTATAGTTATCTATCACCTATCATTTTTCTTTCTATAGTTATCTATCATCTATCTTTCTATAGTTATCTATCACCTATCATTTTTCTTTCTATAGTTATCTATCATCTATCTTTCTATCATCTATCTTTCCATAGTTATCTATTTATCATCTATATAGTTATCTATCCTCTTTCTATAGTTATCTATCATCTATCTTTCTATAGTTATCTATCATCTATCATTTTTCTTTCTATAGTTATCTATCATCTATCTTTCTATAGTTATCTATCATCTATCATTTTTCTTTCTATAGTTATCTATCATCTATCTTTCTATCATCTATCTTTCCATAGTTATCTATTTATCATCTATATAGTTATCTATCCTCTTTCTATAGTTATCTATCATCTATCTTTCTATAGTTATCTATCACCTATCATTTTTCTTTCTATAGTTATCTATCATCTATCATTTTTCTTTCTATAGTTATCTATCATCTATCTTTCTATAGTTATCTATCTATCTTTCTATAGTTATCTATCATCTATCAGTTTTCTTTCTATAGTTATCTATTTATCATCTATATAGTTATCTATCATCTTTCTATAGTTATCTATCATCTATCATTTTTCTTTCTACAGTTATCTATCTATCTATGCATCTATCTATCTATCTATCTATCTATCTATCTATCTATCTATCTATCTATCTATCTATCTATCTATCTATCTAATCTATCTTATCATCTTCTATCTCAAGGATCTTCCAATCTGGCAAGTTGAAGACTTGTGGACTTCCAACTCCCAGAATTCCTTGAGCTAACAGGATCGGAGGAGGGAATTCTGGGAGTTGGAAGCCACCCCCCCCCCAAGTCTTCAAAGCTGTCCAGTTGGAAGACCTCTGGTTTAAAGGAGTTAAAACATGGCTCCATTTTTTTGGGGGGGGGGGGGTTGTGCGGGCGGAGGGGCAGAGGAGCCCCCACCCTTTCCCCTTTTGGCCTTTGGAATAAATCCAAGAGGTCCCCAAAGGTAGTCCCGTTAAAAAGACCGGAGGACTTCAACTCCCAGAATTCCCCGGCTAAGCTTTGCAAAAAGTGGGGAAAAAAGCACATTTTTTAAATTTTTCATATGTTTGAATGCCCGAGAGAGAGAGAGAGAGAGACAGACAGACAGACAGACAGACAGACTGAGCATTGCACAATCAAGTGTTCAAATTTAAAACCAGCCTGTAGCCTTGTGTCCCTGCGCAGCCTGGATCAAATGGCATTTTTTTTGGGGGGGGGGGGGTGACGTTTCTCTGCGGACCACCGCCATTTTCTCGCAGACCGCCGGCAGTCCCCGGCCCGCCGGTTGGTGAACCGCATGCCCTAGGCCATGGACAAGTCAAGCCGAAACTCAGTCCGTCAACTCAAATGAGCACACACTTCCTCAAACCACCAACCTCCCCCCCCCAAAAAAAAATAAGTGACCAAGACCTCATGTATCCACATATCAAAGGATAGGGTCTGCAAACCCCGAAGCCATTCAACGTTCACAAAAAGAAATATATCGACACAAGACACAAACGCAGACGCACACACACACCCCTCAAGGGTCACCCTAGAATCAACCTGTGGACAACTCTGCTGGCTGTGAACCCCAATTTCTCTGCAGGCCCGCCCCTAAAGGCAAATCTGTTTGCTTTTCGCCATAAATAGTCCTTCTTTCCTCACAGCGGCCTGGATTTCATGTTTATTTCGTCGCGCACAATCCCAGCTCGAGTTGGAACCCCAAATTATCCTTCTGACATTTTTCAGGTTTTAATATATATTTTAGATAGATAGATAGGTAGGTAGGTAGATAGATAGGTACGTAGGTAGGTAGGGGGGGGAGAGAGAGAAAGATATGAATATGGATATAGATATATATACACACATATATATATATATATATATATAGAGAGAGAGAGAGGGAGGGATGGATATAGATATAGATAGATAGATGGATGGATGGATGGATAGAGAGAGAGAGAGAGAGAAAGATATGGATATATATGTATGTGTGTATGTGTGTGTGTGTGTGTATATATATGTGTGTGTGTAAACAGAACACCCCCCCATCCAATCAGAACACAGCCAAGCCCCCAGCCAATCAAGTCACACCCCCAGGAGCAGTTAAAAGGAAGAAGCAGCTGCAAGCTCACATCACTCTGAGAAGCACAGAGCTGAAGACCAAGCCTGAAGATGATGAATGAGACTTCATCGAAACGTTGCCTAGATACTTCCAATCTTACGCGGGAGAAAACCCGAATAACCAAAGATCCACATATATATATATATATATATATGTCTGGCATTCAGATTTGTTCGGGTATTTTCCCACGTCATAATAGTGGTAGCAACGTTTCAGCAGAATCTCATCTGCCATCATCAGGCTTCTGTATACATATGATGGCAGATGAGATTCTGCTGAAACGTTGCTACAACTTTAAAAGCACCACTATTATGACGTGGGAAAATACCCGAACAAAGCTGAATGCCAGACATCTAAGTACCCGCGAAAACTTAAGAATATATATATATATATATATATATATATATATATATATATATATATATACAGAGAGAGAGAGAGATGGATATGGATATAGATATGGATGGATGGATGGATGGATAGATAGATAGAGAAATAGAGAGATAGAGAGATAGATAGATATAGATAGATAAAGATAGATAGATGATAGGTAGGTAGATGAGATAGATGATAGATAGATAGATATTGATAGATATTAGATAGATAGAGAGAGAGAGAGAGAGAGAGAGAGAGAGAGAGAAAGATATGGATATATCTATATCTATATATATCTATATCTATATCTATATATATATAGAGAGAGAGAGATGGATATAGAGAGACAGACAGATGGAGATGGAGATTGATATAGATATCGATAGATAGATAGATATAGATATATATTATGTATAGATAGATATAGATAGATATAATATATATATATTATCTATATCTATATATCTATATATATCTATAACTATATCATCTATATATATATACATATACATATACATATACAGATATATACACAGAGAGAGAGAAAGAGAGAGAGATTACAAACTCTTCTAAAAATACGAGTTGTCAAAGATGAAACAGACATCCTGTGATCTCCGGAACTTAAAATTATATTGAATGTACTTTAACTAAGCTTTCGTCAGCCTCTGCTGACATCGTCGGCGTATTAAGCTACCATGACGGAGATCTCTGCCTTTATCTATCATCGATCCTTTTAGCCTTGGCCCGCGCGAGAGGCCCTTCCAACCGCCTCCCCTCTGTCATTAACTTTGATAGGAACCTTTTATAGGATATTATGCCTCTGGAAAAGGGCAGCCCAAAACTTCTTTTCCCTCTTTCGCTGTCTTGGATTTGCCGAGTCACGTTTCTGTTGCAATCGGCGGCTGTCCCACCGTCTTTCTTAACAAACGCGGTTACCGAGTCAGCTATTTATAGGTCTGTGTCGAAAAGCACTTTTCCTTTTCTCCCCTACATGTCTCTCTCTCTCTCTCTCTCTCTTTTTTTTTTTTTTTGTAAAAACCAAACATCAAAACATCAAACTTTTTTTTCCATGAGTATACAAACGGCGTGCCGGTAGGTTCCCCCCCCCCAAAAAAATAAATAAATAAATAAAAAATTGTGCCTCCATTTCATAGCCTTCAATTCCAGTTCCATTGCATCATAGCTCCTATTATCCATCAGAAATTGAATCCCCTAGTATCATTATTAATCCATCAATCGTTGGACCGTCATTTTATTCATTCGTATTTTGCGAGAGGACTGTCGTTTCCTTCGTCTTGTTTGGTCACAATTCATACAGTCCTCCCAAATCTATCCTCAAAGCATTTTTGTAGATATAGTTTAAAAGAAGAAAGGGAAAAAAAATGCATCTTGATATATTTATTATTTTCTAAAATTCTACATATTTCGTGACTGTATTTTATATATCTAACCATTTTTTTTTCTCCCCGACATTTCTCGTCCTGCCTTTTTCTCTTTTTAAAACCTCCAGGGACGGAGCATTCCCAACTTCTGGAGGTTGGCTCAGTTTCCATCGGTTGTTTGCATTCAGGCCCAATTTCAAATTTTTGCCCTCTGCAACATTCGCTGTCTCAACGAATTGTGCCTTATCTGCAGACGTATCAGTTATAGAACCATGAGCTTCTTCCTGCAAATTACTAATCCACACGGAATATTTATATTTTTATTGGCCAATGACACATCGCTCAAGTAGTCGAGATGTCTACATGAGGACCACACCTGTTTCCCCACACCTGTTCAGTTCTTTTCTTTGGGTGTGGAAGAGGATGGTTTTTAAACCATCAGCTGGGGGAATATTTTCATGAGGGGGGGGATGGAAATCAAGATCATGGTCCGCTCATTGTATTTGCTAAAAATGGGGAAAATGAGAAGATACCGTCCCAGGAGGAAATCATGAAGAAAATATTGGAAGGTGCCAAAATGAGGAGATTGACATCTGAAATGAGAGAACAAGAGGATAAAACAATGTTATAAAATTGGGGATCTTTTCTATCAATGGTTAGATAACAAAGGATAGGAATGAAATAGGTAGACTTTTAGAAAATAATCAATATGTAAAGATGTACTTCTTTCTTATTATAACTAAATTATAAATATATAAAGAAGTACTTCTTTCTTATTATAACTCTATAATAGCAATATTATACTGATATATTATAACTATATTATAACTATATAATAGGATAGATTTGGGAGGATAATATGAACTGTTAGACAATAAATTAAGTAAATGATGGTGATCTTGTAAAACATGAATGAATAAAAGTATAGTCAAACAATTGATTAATAGTGATATTAAGGTATTGAGTTTTTGATTGGCAATATGAGATTCTATATAATGTCATTGTAATTGAAGATCAATGATCTTCAATTGATCAAGAATGATATTAAGGTATTGAGTTTTTGATTGACAATATGAGATTCTATGTAATGTCATTGTCAATCTTCAATTGATCAATAATGATATTAAAGAATTGAGTTTTTGATTGACAATATGAGATTCTATGTAATGTCATTGTCAATCTTCAATTGATCAAGAATGATATTAAGGTATTGAGTTTTTGATTGACAATATGAGATTCTATGTAATGTCATTGTAATTGAAGATCAATGATCTTCAATTGATCAAGAATGATATTAAGGAATTGAGTTTTTGATTGACAATATGAGATTCTATGTAATGTCATTGTCAATCTTCAATTGATCAAGAATGATATTAAGGTATTGAGTTTTTGATTGACAATATGAGATTCTATGTAATGTCATTGTCAATCTTCAATTGATCAAGAATGATATTAAGGTATTGAGTTTTTGATTGACAATATGAGATTCTATGTAATGTCATTGTCAATCTTCAATTGATCAAGAATGATATTAAGGAATTGAGTTTTTGATTGACAATATGAGATTCTATGTAATGTCATTGTAATTGAAGATCAATGATCTTCAATTGATCAAGAATGATATTAAGGTATTGAGTTTTTAATTGACAATATGAGATTCTATGTAATGTCATTGTCAATCTTCAATTGATCAAGAATGATATTAAGGAATTGAGTTTTTGATTGACAATATGAGATTCTATGTAATGTCATTGTAATTGAAGATCAATGATCTTCAATTGATCAAGAATGATATTAAGGTATTGAGTTTTTGATTGACAATATGAGATTCTATGTAATGTCATTGTCAATCTTCAATTGATCAAGAATGATATTAAGGTATTGAGTTTTTGATTGACAATATGAGATTCTATGTAATGTCATTGTCAATCTTCAATTGATCAAGAATGATATTAAGGAATTGAGTTTTTGATTGACAATATGAGATTCTATGTAATGTCATTGTAATTGAAGATCAATGATCTTCAATTGATCAAGAATGATATTAAGGTATTGAGTTTTTGATTGAAAATATGAGATTCTATGTAATGTCATTGCCAATCTTCAATTGATCAATAATGATATTAAGGAATTGAGTTTTTGATTGACAATATGAGATTCTATGTAATGTCATTATAATTGAAGATCAATGATCTTCAATTGATCAAGAATGATATTAAGGTATTGAGTTTTTAATTGACAATATGAGATTCTATATAATGTCATTGTAATTGAAGATCAATGATCTTCAATTGATCAAGAATGATATTAAGGTATTGAGTTTTTGATTGACAATATGAGATTCTATATAATGTCATTGTAATTGAAGATCAATGATCTTCAATTCATCAAGAATGATATTAAGGAATTGAGTTTTTGATTGACAATATGAGATTCTATGTAATGTCATTATAATTGAAGATCAATGATCTTCAATTGATCAAGAATGATATTAAGGTATTGAGTTTTTGATTGACAATATGAGATTCTATATAATGTCATTGTAATTGAAGATCAATGATCTTCAATTGATCAAGAATGATATTAAGGAATTGAGTTTTTGATTGACAATATGAGATTCTATGTAATGTCATTGTCAATCTTCAATTTATCAAGAATGATATTAAGGTATTGAGTTTTTGATTGACAATATGTGATTCTATGTAATGTCATTGTCAATCTTCAATTGATCAAGAATGATATTAAGGTATTGAGTTTTTGATTGACAATATGAGATTCTATGTAATGTCATTGTATTTGAAGATCAATGATCTTCAATTGATCAAGAATGATATTAAGGAATTGAGTTTTTGATTGACAATATGAGATTCTATGTAATGTCATTGTAACTGAAGATCAATGATCTTCAATTGATCAAGAATGATATTAAGGTATTGAGTTTTTGATTGACAATATGAGATTCTATGTAATGTCATTGTCAATTTTCAATTGATCAAGAATGATATTAAGGAATTGAGTTTTTGATTGACAATATGAGATTCTATGTAATGTCATTGTCAATCTTCAATTGATCAAGAATGATATTAAGGTATTGAGTTTTTGATTGACAATATGAGATTCTATGTAATGTCATTGTAATTGAAGATCAATGATCTTCAATTGATCAAGAATGATATTAAGGTATTGAGTTTTTGATTGACAATATGAGATTCTATGTAATGTCATTGTCAATCTTCAATTGATCAAGAATGATATTAAGGAATTGAGTTTTTGATTGACAATATGAGATTCTATGTAATGTCATTGTCAATCTTCAATTGATCAAGAATGATATTAAGGTATTGAGTTTTTGGTTGACAATATGAGATTCTATGTAATGTCATTGTAATTGAAGATCAATGATCTTCAATTGATCAAGAATGATATTAAGGTATTGAGTTTTTGATTGACAATATGAGATTCTATGTAATGTCATTGTCAATCTTCAATTGATCAAGAATGATATTAAGGAATTGAGTTTTTGATTGACAATATGAGATTCTATGTAATGTCATTGTCAATCTTCAATTGATCAAGAATGATATTAAGGTATTGAGTTTTTGATTGACAATATGTGATTCTATGTAATGTCATTGTCAATCTTCAATTGATCAAGAATGATATTAAGGTATTGAGTTTTTGATTGACAATATGAGATTCTATATAATGTCATTGTAATTGAAGATCAATGATCTTCAATTCATCAAGAATGATATTAAGGAATTGAGTTTTTGATTGACAATATGAGATTCTATGTAATGTCATTATAATTGAAGATCAATGATCTTCAATTGATCAAGAATGATATTAAGGAATTGAGTTTTTGATTGACAATATGAGATTCTATGTAATGTCATTGTCAATCTTCAATTGATCAAGAATGATATTAAGGAATTGAGTTTTTGATTGACAATATGAGATTCTATGTAATGTCATTGTCAATCTTCAATTGATCAAGAATGATATTAAGGTATTGAGTTTTTGATTGACAATATGAGATTCTATGTAATGTCATTGTCAATCTTCAATTGATCAAGAATGATATTAAGGAATTGAGTTTTTGATTGACAATATGAGATTCTATGTAATGTCATTGTAACTGAAGATCAATGATCTTCAATTGATCAAGAATGATATTGAGGTATTGAGTTTTTGATTGACAATATGAGATTCTATGTAATGTCATTGTCAATTTTCAATTGATCAAGAATGATATTAAGGAATTGAGTTTTTGATTGACAATATGAGATTCTATGTAATGTCATTGTCAATCTTCAATTGATCAAGAATGATATTAAGGTATTGAGTTTTTGATTGACAATATGTGATTCTATGTAATGTCATTGTCAATCTTCAATTGATCAAGAATGATATTAAGGAATTGAGTTTTTGATTGACAATATGAGATTCTATGTCATGTCATTGCAATGAAAGACTACGAAATGGAAGCCCAAAACCGTTTGTAAACCAACCGGCACACGGTATGTACGCCTATGGAAGACAGCTTGATGTCTGCATGTTTTATTTGTTGAGGTCTGTTTTTAAAAAGCAATAACATTTAAAAAAAGAAAAGATCATGGTCAGATCGTTGTCAGATCAAGGCGATGTCCCAGGTCATGCCAGCAATGATGAAGACATGAGCTTGCAGATCAAAGATCAAAGCACATTCCAATACATCTATTTTTCATTTTACCATCAGGAAGACAGAGACAAACCCACGCAGGCACCTGGGGAGGAGTCGAGGGCGGGGGACACTTTCGACACAGAGCGAAGGGCAATCCCTGATATCAGCTTGGGGATTACAGCCTTGGGCGTGGGAAAGGATCTACCTGGCGATGCCGTACCTGAACGACAACGTCACTGCTGGGCTTGCTTGGCCATCCCCGCCTCGGTTCAAATCGTAAGCCGTAGGATCCGTGGCACTCCTTCTCTCATCCCCTCTTCCCTGCTTGGAGGAGAAGCCTCCAGGTGGGCTCCAGGGTGGAATCCAGGGAGGTCGGTGGCGGCTTGTCAAGCCGGTTGAAGCTTCGGAAAGGCGGGGCCACGCATCGCCCCGAGACGTATAGCTCCGCTGGGCCATCCCAGGGAGGATGGAAAGAAGGAGAGGAGGAAGGGAGGAAGGATAGAAGGGGAGGAGGAAGGAAGGAAGGAAGGAAAGAAGGGGAGGAGGAAGGAGGGAAAGGAGGAAAGGAGGAAGGAAGGAGAGGAGGAAGGAAGGAAGGAAAGAAGGGGAGGAGGAAGGAGGGAAAGGAGGAAAGGAGGAAGGAAGGAGAGGAGGAGGATGGAAGGAAAGAAGGAGAGGAGGAAGGAAGGAGAGGAGGAGGAAGGAAGGAGGGAAAGAAGGAAAGGAGGAAGGAAGGAGAGGAGGAGGATGGAAGGAAAGAAGGAGAGGAGGAAGGAAGGAGAGGAGGAGGAAGGAAGGAGGGAAAGAAGTAAAGGAGGAAGGAAGGAAAGAAGGGGAGGAGGAGGGAGGGGGAGAGGGGGGAGGAAGGAAAGAAGGAGAGGAGGAGGAAAGAAGGAAAGGAGGAAGGAAGGAGAGGAGGAGGAAGGAAAGAAGGAGAGGAGGAGGAAAGAAGGAAGGAGAGGAGGAAGGATGGAAGGAAGGAGAGGAGGAAGGAAGGAAGGAGAGGAGGAGGGAGGGAGGAAGGAAGGAGAGGAGGAGGAAGGAGAGGAGGAGGAAAGAAGGAAAGGAGGAAAGGAGGAGGAAAGAAAGAAGGAGAGATGGAAGGATGGAAGGAAGGAGAGGAGGAAGGGAGGAAGTAAGGAGAGGAGGAAGGAAGGAAGGAGAGGAGGAAGGAAGGAAGGAAGGAGAGGAGGAAGGAAGGAAGGATAGAAGGAAAGGAGGAAGGAAGGAGAGGAGGAGGAAGGAAGGAAAGAAGGGGAGGAGGAAGGAGGGAAAGAAGGAAAGGAGGAAGGAAGGAGAGGAGGAGGATGGAAGGAAAGAAGGAGAGGAGGAAGGAAGGAGAGGAGGAGGAAGGAAGGAGGGAAAGAAGGAAAGGAGGAAGGAAGGAAAGAAGGGGAGGAGGAGGGAGGGGGAGAGGGGGAGGAAGGAAAGAAGGAGAGGAGGAGGAAAGAAGGAAAGGAGGAAAGGAGGAAGGAAGGAGAGGAGGAGGAAGGAAAGAAGGAGAGGAGGAGGAAAGAAGGGAGGAGAGGAGGAAGGATGGAAGGAAGGAGAGGAGGAGGGAGGAAGTAAGGAAGGAGAGGAGGGAGGGAGGAAGGAAGGAGAGGAGGAAGGAAGGAAGGAGAGGAGGAGGGAGGAAGGAAGGAGAGGAGGAGGTAGGGAGGAGGGAAAGAAGGAAAGGAGGAAGGAAGGAAAGAAGGGGGGAGGAGGGAGGGAAGGAGGAGAGGAGGAGGAAGGAAGGAAAGAAGGAAAGGAGGAAGGAAGGAGAGGAGGAGGATGGAAGGAAAGAAGGAGAGGAGGAAGGAAGGAGAGGAGGAAGGAAAGAAGGAGAGGAGGAGGAAAGAAGGAAGGAGAGGAGGAAGGATGGAAGGAAGAAGAGGAGGAAGGAAGGAAGGAAGGAAGGAAGGAGAGGAGGAAGCAAGGAGAGGAGGAGGAAGGAAGGAGGGAAAGAAGGAAAGGAGGCAGGAAGGAAAGAAGGGGAGGGGGAGAGGGGGGAGGAAGGAAAGAAGGAGAGGAGGAGGAAAGAAGGAAAGAAGGAAAGGAGGAAGGAAGGAGAGGAGGAGGAAGGAAAGAAGGAGAGAAGGAGGAAAGAAGGAAGGAGAGGAGGAAGGATGGGAGGAAGGAGAGGAGGAGGGAGGAAGGAAGGAAGGAGAGGAGGGGGAGGAAGGAGAGGAGGAGGAAGGAAGGAAAGGAGGAAAGGAGGAGGAAAGAAGGAAGGAGAGGAGGAAGGATGGAAGGAAGGAGAGGAGGAAGGGAGGAAGGAGAGGAGGAAGGAAGGAAGGAGAGGAGGAGGGAGGAAGGAAGGAGAGGAGGAAGGAAGGAAGGAAGGAGAGGAGGAAAGAAGGAAGGAGAGGAGGAGGGAGGAAGGAAGGAGAGGAGGAGGGAGGAAGGAAGGAGAGGAGGAGGAAGGAAGGAGAGAAAGAAGGAAGGAAGGAAGGAAAGAAGGGGAGGAGGAGGGAGGGAAGGAGGAGAGGGGGGAGGAAGGAAAGAAGGAGAGGAGGAGGAAAGGAGGAAAGGAGGAAGGAAGGAGAGGAGGAGGAAGAAAGAAGGAGAGGAGGAGGAAAGAAGGAAGGAGAGGAGGAAGGGAGGGAGGAAGGAGAGGAGGAGGGAGGAAGGAAGGAAGGAGAGGAGGGGGGAGGAAGGAGAGGAGGAGGAAAGGAGGAAAGGAGGAAAGAAGGAGGAAAGAAGGAAGGAGAGGAGGAAGGATGGAAGGAAGGAGAGAAGGAAGGGAGGAAGGAAGGAGAGGAGGAAGGAAGGAAGGAGAGGAGGAGGGAGGAAGGAAGGAAGGAAGGAGAGGAGGAAGGAAGGAAGGAGAGGAGGAGGAAGGAAGGAGGGAAAGGAGGAAAGGAGGAAGGAAGGAAAGAAGGGGAGGAGGAGGGAGGGAAGGAGGAGAGGGGGGAGGAAGGAAAGGAGGAGAGGAGGAGGAAGGAAGGAAAGAAGGAAAGGAGGAAGGAAGGAGAGGAGGAGGATGGAAGGAAGGAAGGAGAGGAGGAAGGAAAGAATGTCAGTCTATTCATCTCAGCACATTCCAATATTTTCTTCATAATTCCTCCCTCTGATGGTATTCTCTCCCTCTTCCCATGTTTAGCAAATACCATCCTAGCCGCTGTCAATCCATTTCCAATCAAATATTTTCAAATTAATTTAATATTTCAGTTTAAATATTCTATTATTGTATTGTATCATCCAACCATGGATAGAAAAGGTCCCAAATTTTATCAAATAGTTTTATCCTCTTTTTATAAAATGGTTTATCCTCTCATTTCAAAGGTCAGTCTATTCATCTCAGCACATTCCAATATTCTCTTCATAATTCCTCCCTCTGATGGTATTCTCTCCCTCTTCCCATGTTTAGCAAATACAATCCTACAATCCGCTGTTAATACATTTACAATCAAATACTTTAAGTTTTTATGATATATATCAGGTAAGATTCCCAATTAAAAAACAAAACAAAACAAAACAACAACTCTGGTTTCAAATCTATGTGTTTCTTTGTCATTTTTTTTCCAGCCGTATGCGAATTCTAGTCCAGGATTTCCTGGCCTCCCTAAATCCCATGTCCCAAAAGTCTTTCGTGTTTTTTTTTATTATTATTTCTTTACCTTGGATAGGAAGGGTTACTCTCTCCATTTCTGCACAGTCTTAAGGTGTCCTTCATTCACTTCTCATCCGTCAGGATCGGATCACGCTTTCCATGGTGGAGCTTATACCGGTCTAGCGGCAGTTCCTCCAGGTCAAACCAAGTATAGCACCTCTTTCTCCTATTTTTCCAGGATAAATTTGCCCAATCAAAATATTTCTGCTTTCATATCAATAATGCTGTTTTATCTCTCTTCCCCCACACCCCACCCCCCAAAAAACCCCCCCGAGTATATGTATTTTCATCCCATATCTTTTAACTTCTGGACTGTATGACTATTATTTCCTCTCATCCTTCCTAGCCCCTATCTCTTCCCACTTAGGAGTATCACCGTGTTGCTTGTATCTTCCCAATTTGTAATGGTTTTGATTTAGTCACCTAGTATGATTGGATGGCTTCTTAGTAACCTGGGACGGTCACTAAGTGGTGTATCTGATGATTCTGGATGGAGGGATTTTATTTTATTTTTTTCTTTTGTGGACACTGAGAAGAGCCTTTGCACCAAAGACAAATTCCTTGTGTGTCCAATCACACTTGGCCAATAAAGAATTCTATTCTATTCTAATCATTTTCTATTCATTTTCTATTTTATTCTATTCCATTCTCCTCTATTTACTCTATTCTATTCATTTTCTATTCATATTTTCTATTCTACTCTATTCTATTCTTTTTCTATTCATATTTTCTTTTCTATTCTATTCTATTCTATTCTATTCTATTCTATTCTATTCATTTCCTACTCTACTCTTCCCTACTTGTTCTATTCTATTCTATTCATTTTCTGTTCATATTTTCTATTCTATTCTACTCTATTCTATTATTTTCATTTTCTATTCATATTCTATTCTACTCTACTCCACCCTATTTATTCTATTCTATTCTATTAATTTTCTATTCATATTTTCTATTCTGTTCTACTCTATTCTACTAAATACTCTATTCTATTCTACTTTATTCTACTCTACTCTATTCTACTCTAATTCATTTTCTATTCATATATTCTATTCTATTCTATTCTATTCTACTCTACTCCACTCTACTCTATTCTACTCTACTCTATTCTACTTTATTCTATTCTACTCTATTCTATTTTACTCTACTCTACTCTACTCTATTCTATTCTACTTTATTCTACTCCACTCTATTCTCCTCTGGTCTACTCTAGTCTATTCTACTCTACTCTAGGCTCTTCTACTCTATTCTACTCCACTCTATTCTACTTTATTCTACTCTATTCTACTTTACTCTATTCTATTTTAATCTATTCTATTCTATTCTATTCTATTCTACTTTATTCTACTCCACTCTATTCTCTCTACTCTATTCTACTTTATTCTATTCTACTCTATTCTACTTTACTCTACTCTACTCTACTCTACTCTATTCTATTCTACTTTATTCTACTCCACTCTACTCTCTCTACTCTATTCTACTTTATTCTATTCTACTCTATTCTATTTTACTCTACTCTACCCTACACTCTATTCTACTCCACTCTACTCTACTCTACTCTACTCTGCTCTACTCTACTCTACTCTACTCTACTCTACTCTACTCTACTCTACTCTACTCTACTCTACTCTACTCTATTCTATTCTACTTTATTCTACTCCACTCTATTCTCCTCTGGTCTACTCTAGTCTATTCTACTCTACTCTAGGCTCTTCTACTCTATTCTACTCTACTCTACTCTATTCTTTATATTCTATTTTAATCTAATCTCATATCAGATGATATCATATAATCTCATATAGTCTCATGTAATCTAATCGAGTCCGATTCAGTTCGTTCTTTATGAAAACTATGTCTTGTAGTATCTTTCTCATGCCGAGATGGTATCTGCGCGATTCCCCTCCCTTCCCAAGGCTTGTTCAATGGGATCTTTGCCCAGGGCCTCACCCCGGGAGATATCAGCCCGTAAACGGTGGAGGGGAAAGTCCAAGGTCCGACTCGGGTGAACACCTTCTCGCCCTCTGCCCGTGGAGGGTGAGTGGGTGGAGTGTGCGGAGCGAGCCCGGGGTATATTAATCGGAAAGTCCTTCACTCCAGCCTCTTCCCAAGGATGGACTGCGAGAAGGCAGGCCTGGTGGTGCTGATGCTCCTGACCTTGGAGGTTCTCCTCGCCCACAAACTCGCCAGGTGAGCCTCCACCCTTGGGTCAACTCCAGGGATGGAGTTCTGCTCGACACCAGAAACGGTGGGCTCTCCATCCCGGGGAAGGTTTCTTTTTCAAGAAGAGAAACTGGACGGTTCCGTTGGTCTGCGCGGGGAAGGCGAAGCTTTTTCTGTTGGGGGCGTGGCTCCCGTGACCCGCACGCTACCGCCTCCCAGCTCATTTTTTCCGCCCCGTCGGAGGCGGGGGAGTGGGCCCTCTTGGAGGCTCGAGGGGAAAGCTTCTGCAGGCTCGGGAGGCCGAAAAAAAATGGGCCCGGTTTTTTTTGGGGTCCCTTCTGGTATTTCCGGAACACCCCCAAAAAGGGGGGGGCGGCCTGGAGGGAAGGGCCTGAAAATGGCCTCCTCCAACAAGTTTAGCTGAGGACTCGCGTGGCCGCAGGCCATCACGGAGAGAGGGTCTCCCTGCTTTGAGCAGGGGATGGGCTAGAAGACCTCCGAGGTCCTTTCCAGCTCTCTTGCTGACTTTTAAGGATGATTCCAAAGCCCCCGGATAATCCCGGGACGGCGTTTACGGCATTTCACGGGCGGAAAGCGGAAGACGGAAGCTACCTTTGGGGATAGGAAGGTGGAGGAGGGGGTTCTTAAGGCTGGCCGTTGGA
>JAUCBL010000231.1:0-68985 GCA_033807585.1 Hydrophis major | reverse complement strand
CTGCATTCACACCTGCACCTTTTAACTGTGATTGTTAGGGATAGCATTGTTTACCCTAACTGGTTTAGGTAAAATAATAAATATGTTATCATGGTTTGTTAGTTAAAGTGTCTGTAACTTTAACTGTAAGAATGTAATTAAGGGAGTGGTTGTAAAAGCACCATAAAAGAAGCAAGGCATGGCAGCTTGCTCTCTCTGGCTTTATGACTATCTGATTAACGCTGCACATTCTGTTTAGCTTGTCTCCTTAACCCTGGTTGGGGAACACAGGCTTAACAGTGATGACCCAAAGGAAACCCAGTCAGAGAATCAGTAGGATTAGCTCCAACTTTGCCCCCAATCTCGTGGTTACCTTCTGGGCTGGAGGAAAACCCTCCCAGGAACAGCCTTGGGCTGCAGAGAATCAAGACCAAAAGGTGGTCAACAAACACTGTAACTAGAAGTCCAATCGAGGCAAGAGGAGGTCATCAGTTCAGTAGGGCAGGAGAAGGAATTCCAGACTTGAAGGCATGGCAATAACTCAACACGGTTGGGAAGACGCCAGGAACACAGATAAGCAAAGTCAACACAAGGTAAACTCACGTTTGCTCCCAGCAGACACCGCACTCAGCTTGCATCTCTTTTAAACTCTCTTCCCAATGGGATGAGCCTGTGGTGCCGCTGCCTCGAATGCCCCCTGCCACCTCTTAGCGTCCCCAAGGGGGCCGTCACAGTGGCACTAAGAGGCAGCAGGGGGGCCTTCAAGGTACCAACCCTGCAGGCTCACCTCATTGACTGTTGCACCACTCCAGAGCCGGTGCCTCGAATGTGGTCATGGCGGCTTTGCTCTAATTTCCCAATGTGCTGCCGTATTTGAGGCACCGGTTTCAGAGTAGTGCAACAGTCAATGGGGTGCTGTGGGGCCGGCACCTCAAACACCCCCCTGCCATCTCTTAGTGGCAGGAGGATGCTGCAACGGCCAGAAGGGTCATAAGTCACTTGGTTCAGTGCCGCTGTAGCTTCTCATGGTTGTAAGTCGAGGACTGCCTCTTTCATGAAATGATCAGTCCCTCTGGATCGAAACAAAAGCTCCCTTCCTCCACCTGAATGAATTTGCCTCAAGAAAGGTGGGGAACCTCTCGCACCATCTTCAAGATTTTAGGGCCTCCCCAGACAACCCTTAAATCCCATCCTGAACTCTGGATCATTTTTGCTTGCTTGGTCTTGCACAGCCCCCTGGGGCCTGAGACTGTGTGGCTCCAGGTGTTTCTCTGGATACACCTCAGGCTCCTTCGCCCTCTCACTTTCTTCCCCTTCTTAGTTAAGGTGGCTGACATGCTGGAAAGCCAAACACGGTCCCTGGCAGGTTCATCTCAACGGAAAAGGACGTTTCCCACAACCAGTTTACCTCTAACACGGGAGAATTGTAGATCTTCTGAGAATGGGATGGAAAGAGAGAGTCTGCTTTGCAAGAGTGGAACCTCCCACTCCAACATTGTCTTCTCTGTAGCCTGGTGACTTGTCTTGGGAACGGGGAAGACTTCTCTGGCTGCCATTTTGAGAGGGTGCCCACAGCAGATGCCCTCCCCCAGATTCAAATAGGCCCCTAGCCTCAAAAGGTTGCCTCAATCGGGGTCTCCCTTTCCTCGCCTTCCTTCTGATGTGCGACTCACATGGAGCTTTGCTTTTTCTGTCTCCCAAGAGCAAAGAGCTGATGAGCCCAGTGAAGAAGTCCTGAAGCATCTGGATGAGCCAGAAAAAAAGCCATTAGAGAGGAAGAGCAGCTGGAGCAAAGTCGGAGTTTCCTGCTCAAGGTAGGAGACCACATGGCTGAATGTTTGAAAATCTACCCTGAACAGGAAGTTCTTTTTTTTTTTTGAAACAAATTTTATTAATTTTAAAGACAAACAACACATCATTAACCATTAAGTACATAAAACCTCTTAACATTATAAATTTTTACAAGTCGGATAAAACATTATTTTTATACAACATAATTCTAATTTATCCCATTTCCATATGGACACATAAATATCTTACAGCAAATTTCTCATTATTTCTCTTTACTCTTATTCAATTTCATTTCTTTTCTATATTTATCCATTTTATAGTCATCATATTCATTTCTTTCTGACTTGTTTACAATTACATTCCTCCAAGGTTTTATTAATTCTTTTTTTTTTTTTTTTAAAGATTTTTAACAATTTTACAGAAGACACAATACACAAACATACAAAACACAAAACATAAACAAAACTAAAAGATTTTTTCTGAAGATTGTCTGATCCCAGGTTAAAACTCTTCACACAGACACAAATTCAAATATCATATTCACCCCATATATCCTTCCATATCTTATTATCATTTTCTTTTTTATATATATATATATAAAAACCATTTTTATAAAAACAATGCACAAAGAATCAAGGCATAACAGCTTATAAATTCTTTTCTAGGAAAAAATAATAGTAAAAAACCAATAGAGCATAACAATTCCAAATTATAGTATCAATACTTTATCTATTTAACTTCATATCTTATCCCTACTTCTCCTTTTCATCCAAATTATTTCTTGTTAATTAAAATTTTATTGCCCTTTCACAATATACAAAATCCAAAAAAAAAAAAAAAACCATAACAAAGCCTTTATATATCCTTCCATATCTTATTACCATTTTCAATAACATTCTTTGTCTGTTCTATTTCCAACTATCCATTCATCTTTTTTCTTTTACTATACTTCTCCTATACACCAATTGGAGTAACGTCTATAACTCATTACCCTAACTTAAGAATACCTTGTGTAACAATTTTTCTTGGGATTCTGTTTAAAAGATTCTAAAATTACATAATGAATTTTATACTCTAAATACACATATAAAAACACAAACCTATGTACCCTCCAGAATCCCTCTCTTATCCTAAATTAAATTCACCCATTGTCTCTAAATAAACTTTTTTTCTTTAGATCTTGCTTCCCCCCACCAAGTCCTCTCCTCCCCCCTTTTCTCTCCTGCTTATTCTTCTCCTTGCCCTTTTTACCCCTTTGTTTTTTCTCCTCTCTTTTTCCACTCCTTTTCCTTTGCTTTCTAACCTTGCCTCCACCTTTTCACTCATTTTTCTCTCCTTTGGTTGTTTTTACAATTCTTAAAATCCCCTTTTTCTTATCCTTTTTCTCCTCCTCTCCGGAAGGGACCCATTGTTCATCAAAGATGGCTTCTTCTTCCTCTTCTTCCTTGTCCCAGTCCTTCTGCTGCGTAATCAACTTTTCATAAGTACATAACGCCATTTCCAAGAATTGAAACAAAGCGCCCAAAGAATCTTCCTTTTTATATTTTTGATATTCAGTCTTTAGTTCATCCACAAACAATGCCATTATGAAAAGAGAAACTTTTCCCAAAACAACCACAAGTATTTTTAATCAAAAACAATTAAAAAAAAAATTCCAAAAGTTAATACTTTTCTTCCTTCTTCTCTTTCTCTTTCTGGGGTTAATGTTTAGTCAAAGAGGTCCAATTACCATATATCTTTCTTTGGGATTCTAGGCAATCTCCTCCTTTTTCAGCTTCTGCTCCAATTTTTTTTTCCTCTCCCTTCCCACTTAAAATGTCAATTTTAAATAATCAGAAATCCATACCTCCAACAAGGGTTTCCAATTTCTTAAATTTTTCAATGTCCAAAAATCCTTTTGTTCCTTAGCTTCAACTCTCAAAACAATTCACTTTCGATGTCCAATATATCCAAACATTTCTGCTGTTTCCATGGGGTGGGAGAGCGAAGAAAAAACGAAAGTTCCCTTTAACAGCTTCTCCGCCGCTTTCGCTCTTCTTAGGGATACAATGTATCCTCCAGCAATTCAAACAGCTCAGTTCCAGGCAATTTAAAAGATGTTACTTGACCCGGCTCAGACAAAACTTTCACTCTTCACATTTCCTCCAGCGCAATCTTACCCGGTTGCTGGCTTCTTCGTGGCGGCCATTGCTGACCGCCGCTCCACCGCCTTGGGAAAAAGGGGTTTTTCCGGAGAAGGGGGGGGGTCTGCGACACCCCCACCTCCCTGTCCGACTCCCCTCTCTCTTCAGCTGTCCCTACAGGGCAGCCATATCCCCCTGACCCATCTGGGTCGGGGGTACCTCGACGGCTAGCACAGCAGGAATTGCGAGCTGTCGCGAATTCCTGCTGCCCCGAAGCCACGCGAAACCGGAAAACCAAGAACAGGAAGTTCTTGAAGAATGGAGACAGTGATTTGCCTGCCCACCAATTCTGCAATCTCCCTCTCTCCCTCTTTCTCTCTCCCTCTTTCTCTCTCCCTCTCTCTCTCTCCCTCTCTCTCTCCCTCCCACCCCCACTCTCTCTTGTCCAGATGTTTCAGTCAGATTTGCGAGTCAGGAGTCTTTTTGAGTTTGGAGGTCTAGGGGAAGAAGAGGCAGAACCTGGGGATGGAGTTAAAAGAGGAATCGCCTAGAATCTCTACATAGCCACAAGCAAACAGTCAACTCCCCTTGAATACCTGCTGCAATGCCTCAAATGAGATGCTGTCTCCAATTGTTGAATTCTCCTTTGTAATGAAATATGTTGTTAAATATGAGTGTTAAAAACAAATTCCACATTTTAGTCCAAACCCCTGGAAAACCACAATACCGGTATTTGCAGTAGTCAAGAAAAGTAGCAGACTGGTCATGCTATGCTTGCATCAAACTCTGCAGACTTTATCTTGGGAGTCTTCATCATTCAAGTTTGAAGTAAGACATTTTTGTGTAAGAGGGAACTTTTGGGCCCCAGAAGAAAGCAACTCTCCATCACTACTTCTTTGGGGCATCTCTTTCCTCTGGCATGAATAGTCTGGGCTTCTGGCTGAGCTCCTAAAAAGAAAAAAATAAAATAGCTGTTCACCTCCTTTCAGGAATCTAGGGGTATTTGCCTCCAAGTTTACTGAATTTAACACCAAGAAAGTACATAAGTTGTACAAGATGACTAGCAAAACGCAAGCCTGGGATCAGAAAGTAAGAACAGAGGGGTGTGTGTGTGTGTGTGTGTGTTGTGTGGTAAAATGAAAGGGATACAAATATAAATAAAGAGAAGGAAGGAAAGCGAACATTTTGTGCAAAAGAAAACCTCAGGAACGAGAGGAATTCTGGTTGAGACTTTTAGGTGGGACTGTGCTCTTTCCTCTTTCTTTCTTTCTTTCTTTCTTTCTTTCTTTCTTTCTTTCTTTCTTTCTTTCTTTCTTTCTTTCTTTCTTTTTTTCTTTTTTTCTTTTTTTCTTTCTTTTTTGCTCCTGGCTCTGCCATTGCTGTGTTACGAGCCAGGTGTTGGGTTTTAGAAGAGAGGAGGAGAAATCCTATCTTTAGGAGAGGGAAGACTGCACATGCTCAGGTTGGGGATCAAAGCCGTGGAGTCTTCCAGACACTCCCTGATGGGATTGGAATTCTCGGTGAGTCTCCAGCTCCTTTTGCTGGACTTGGCCCTTTATTAACCAATCAGAATAGAGCTGGAAGGGATCTTGGAGGCCTTCTAGTCCAACCCCCTGCTCAGGCAAGAGACCCTATACTGGAGGTGGGATTCTACCGGTTCGGACTGGTTCTATAGAACTGGTTGTTATGATTCTGCACATTTCAGAGAGCCGGCAAATCGTGTCCCTGTCTGGCCCCGCCCCTCTCCACCCTCCCCTCCTGGGCAGTCTTTATTGTGCCTGCCCGACATCACTGACTGCGTCCTTCCCCACCCAGTCACTCCTGAAGGAATCTTTTCAGGTTCTTTTTCCCTTCCTGATGATCACCTGTGCCGGGATCCCCCTCGCTGTCTTACTGCTTTGCCCAGGACGCTTCCCTGAGGCTCAGAAGGCAAAAGGGTGTGTGGGATGTGTATGTATGCTGTGTGCCCCACCCTGTGCTCCATTTTGTGCCTTCTTGGGCCCCAGAGAAGACGTCTGGGAGCAAAAATGCCCCCCAGGAGGCTTCCCTGAGGTCCAGGAGCCCCCAAAACAAGGGGGGTGCTGCAAAAAAGAAGCCACACCCACTCAGCCACACTCACATTTGTATTCCACCCCTGCCCTATACCATGTCAGACAAGTGGCTGTCCAATCTCCATTCATGGACTTAAACCCTCTTCTTCAAGTTGCCTGCTGAATGCAACTGTAGGGGTCCCTGGGGTGCCAAAAGGGGCTGGCCAAGCAAACGTTGATGATGAAGACATTTTGGGCCACAAATGAAGAGGTAGGTGGTAGAAAGCCTGAAAGCTTTCACTTTTCTTTCTGTTTGTTTGTTTTCATCCCTTCCTCTAGAAGAGGCCCTCCAATATTCTCCAGTCATCTCTCTCCTCCCCAGTTCTGGTTAATAAGACCCAAATCATTGTTACTGTTCTCCTTTTGAGATTTCTGATGATGTTTTCAGAAGAAGGAAGAGGCAAAGAGTGGCTAGCGGCTTCGTCCAGAAACTCCTGGGCCCAGTTGAGTTATTCTGATATCTCCTGTCCCCTATGGCCCTTTGCTCAAAAGCTGCAGCAGCCATCTCCTCACCCTTCCCAGATGCATGGACATCCACAAGAGAACTACCCACAGCCAAAGAGAAGGCATTGAAGCCAAGCAGGTGAGCCGTAATCAGGCCCGGCCCAGCTTGGACCTTGAGGAAAGGAAGACTCATCTCCATTTGCAGTCGAGTTGCATCTAGTAAAAGGTATGCTTTCACTAAAGCCAAGCAGTCATAGCGAAAGCAAGGCTAGATCTGAGGATACCTACATAAACCTGGTAATCTTCCCTTTTTTCTCCCTGGTTGTTAGATCGGGGCGGATCGGTGCTCAATGAGACGCGAGACCATTTGAGTAACGTTCAGCTCTTTATTTAGATATAGTTCAGTGCACGTCCTTGGAGCCGCAGCAATCCTTTATAAAAGGTTTGCTCACGGCTCGGCAGCCAATGACAGCGCTTTGAATCTCCCACGATTGGCTTAGCCAATTGCGGGAGATTCTTGGCGCGCCAATCACGGCTGCTCAGTTAGCCAATCCGGTTGCGGTCCGTGTGGACCAATCAAGTGTCAGGGTTTGGATTATGCTAATATAGCACATCCCTCTGCTCTTGGTTTCGTCTGATGTAGCGTGGTCACGTAGTCGCGCAGGTAGGCGGGGCTTTGTACCTGCCTAGTTGACCTGCGCGGTTCAGTTCCAGTGTGATCCTCGACCGGTTCGGACGAACTCCTAGTTGCTCCGGTTCCTTGGGATGGAACTGCCTGGAAGAGTGAGCCGGGCCTTCTTTGGTAACTTCCTCCCGGTCTACTCCGGCTGGTCGAGCTGCCGCTTCTGTCGTTCCCGCCTGGTTTCTCCAGGCTGGTTGAACAGGCTTGGCTACTTCTTCCAGGTGAAGCTGCCCGGGATTCGTGGTCGGTTGGTTCGACGTCTATTGGTGAGTAAGGTTGGTTTGTTTGGGGTTGGTTTATTCTGGGTGGGGGGTGTTCTGCTTGCATTTTAGGATTTCCCTCTCCTCTTTGCTCATGGTTTGAGGTTTCCCCCCCTCTTATTTCTTGGTCGGGTGTTTGTATGCTGTCTGCGGCTAGTCTTGATATTAGCTGGTCAATGTGCCATTTCCAGCTTCGTCCGTCGGTGGTCTGCAATCGGTAGGACCAGGGGACCGTTATCTGTGTGTTCTTTGCCAGTACCCAGAGTGGGTCCCCTGTAAAATTTTTAGCGTAGACGGTGTCTCCGATGTTAAATGTTCTGTATTTGCTGGATGAGTCCGGGGGTTTCTCAGGGTTATATGTGGGGTGCATTCTGTCTAATGGGGATCTTAGTTTTCTTCCATTAGTAACTCTGCTGGGCTTTTGTTTGTGGTTGAGCTGGGTGTGATGTGCTGGATGAACAGCATTTTATTTATTTTTTCTTGCATGTTGCTGGTTTCAATTTTTTGGATGGTATTTTTGTGTATTGAACCATGCGTTCCACCTGCCCGTTTGCCGCCAGATGAGTGGGCGCGGTTAATGCATGGCATATCCCCTGCTCTGCCAGGAACTTTTTGAATGCTAGTGCGGTAAACTGTGGCCCATTATCTGACACTAGCACATCTGGCAGGCTGTGTGTGGCAAAGAGTTTGCTCAGTTTCTTAATGACGGCTTCTATGGTTGTTGATTCCATGGTGCTTACCTCCAACCAGATGGAGCAAGCATCGACAGTGATCAGGAACGTGTGTCCCTTGGTCAGCCCCGCGAAGTCTATGTGGATTCTCCATAGAGCTGCTTCGAGCATCCAGAGTGGGAGGTGCTCCAGTCTCTGCACTCACAGCCTGAGCTTTAATTGAGAAACGCTCCTTCCCGTCCATGTGACTGCCTCGTAGCATTCCCCAGTTTTAGCTCAGCCTCGTGTGAGAGAGGCAGTTTCTCTCAAAGCTCCTTGGCCGACTCAGGATCTAAGACTTTAATTTCAGGTTTGATCTTTCCTTTTATTTCTTGGCCCCTGTGCAACTGGTCTGCTTAACCTACAAAAAGAGAGGAGCGTTTTTTCACTCCTCAAGGGGGGTAGGAATGGAATAACAGCCTTCACGCCCCCCCTCCACCCCCTCCAATGTCTTGTTTTCTCCCTGCCGTTTTCTTGAAGCCGCTTCTGATTGCAAGCAGCAGCTCGTGTATTGCGCAACTTATCGCGCCTCATTGTTTCTTCCCCCCCACGAACGCTTTATTTAGAAGGAGAGCCAATCTCTCCTCCCTGCCCCTCGATTCATCCTTAGTAGGCTGGATTTCTCTTGGGGAGGCTAATTCCGCTGCTGAGCTCTCGTGCTGGCTAACAACCGCCATTTTGGGTACCACCTTGTGGCCAGCCGCCATTTTGTTTTCTATTTATTTCACTGCGGTGAGTGTTCAGGGGCCCAAAGACCGGCAGGTCTGTTTAGAGCTGGTTGATCGTTTAGGCATTGTGGCTCCCAGTCCTATTGCCTATTTCTGAGAAGTGTTGGCTATCCTGCAGCCTGCTCAGAGGCGAAGTAAGAGGCAGCACTAGTACCACCCATTTTGGCTGGGAGGCAACTGCAGGAGGCCCACCCTTTTTCCTTTTGGCCTCAGCGTTCATTTGGCTTATTGGCTAATCTGACCATTTTTTCTTTAATTTCTTAAGTGTTTTGTTTCAACTGGAAATAATTACTATGGTACTCCGGTACTCTAGTCCTTGATTATTCATATTCCCATTTTTTATTATTATTTATATATTTATATAATAATAATAATAATAATAATAATAATAATAATAATAATAATAATAATAATAATAATAATAATAATAATAATAATAATAATAATAATAATAATAATGAATAATAATTTTTCCAAAATGGGGACGTGGAACAACTGGAACAACTGTAGGGCATCCGGCCTTGTTGTAGGTCGAACTCCTAGGCGAGCCAACTGCCTCATTTAGTTATTATCATACCTTACTTTTGCTTTTTATTATGGCAGAGGACAACCCCAGAGGACCTTCCTTGAAGGCCAAATCAAAGATGCACCATTTGCTCAGGCAGGCCAAGGAAACATCCAAGGCCTCTCAGAGAGATGCGTTAAGATGCCACAAGGTGCTAGAGAAGGAATTTGATAAATGATCAAGGGGCTCATGTTCTGCACCCCCAGTACTTACTCTTCCCATCCCATCTACCTCAACTCAACCCCCCCTTCCTCCAGATCAGTTTTCTCCCCCCAGGCACAGCTCACCTGCTCAGAGGCTTCAAACCGCTGTCACACCAGCCACCCGGACCCCCGAGGCTACCTTTACTCGGACAGCTGCTGGCCTACGGCAAAAAGAACCATCTGCAGACCTGGTCCCAGACAAGATAAGAGAATGGATGCAGCTGGCTATCCTCCAAGGAATCGCGGAAGGTCTCCAGCAGATGACCAGGCCAGGTTTACTAACGATGGTTCCTGATATCAAATCCGTTTCTGGCAGATCTCTCCCCAGACCGGAACCTCACCAGGGTCAGGTACTTCCCCAGGGGGATATCCCCTTTCCAGAAGGGCAGGAGGAGGAGGAAGAGGAAACAGGTCTAGAACACTTCAGGGAAGAGGAAGAATTTGATATGGGGTCTGTACATTACTCTGAACCCCTTTCAGAGGTGGAACCAATGGAAGGAGAAATGTCGGAGGACGAGGGTATTACCCCTGACCAGCCCGCTTTCCTAGGCTTGTTCAAACCCCACCTGTTCAAGTCCTTATTGTTTAAGACAAAAAATATTTCTGGACTGGTGTCACAGTCACCCTCTGATACTTCCCCATCAACCTCTGGTAACCCAGAGGATTCCATCTTCAAACAAGTGGTTGTGGAAGCTGAAGTGATTCCTACTCCACCCATTTTTTCTGACCTGGTAGCAAAACAATTGGCTTCAACAGGGGTGCTTCCCACCCCCTCCAGTCAGGATAGGAGATTTTTTAATCTCGATGCGGAGTTTTCCACCCTGTTAGAGACTCCTGAGGTTGACGAACCCAAAGTGGCGTTAGCGTCATCCCCTACCCCAAGCAATGCTTTGGAAGCTCTAAAACCAGAGGACAAATGGGGTGAAATGGCGCTATGCTGGGCGCATCAATCTAATGCTTGGGCCATTCGAGCAGCTACGGCTGCATCCTTTTTTACATGATCCTCCATTAGATGGCTCCGTCAATTAAAGCAGCATGTTCCCCCCATCCAATACCAGGGCACACCAGGACATTGCCAAGCTTACGGCAGCAGCAGAATTCTCGGCCAACGCCACCTTCCATTCCGTTAAATTTTCCACCAGGGCTATCTCATCCCAGGTTACAGCCCGTCGTCTGCTCTGGCCTCAAGCATTGGCAAGCAGACGTCAAAAACAAAGTAAAATTGGCTTCTGCTCCCATCTCGGGAGGCAAACTCTTCGGTCTGGCCCTTGACCCTTTATTAATGGAAAGCCAAAATAAGAAAAAATTTCTTCCGTCTCTCTTTCGCAGATCTGAAGTCAGAGTTTCCCAGCCCTTTTGGAGGGAATCCTTTCGAACCTACTATCAGACACCTTTCTCTCCCAGGTTTCAGAGAGCCCCACCCTTTCGGTCGGTCCAACCCCAGGATCGGTCCAACCCCAAGATCGAACTGACCCTGGTGATAGGAACAGAAGAGGTGCCAACTACAAGAGACCCTTTCCGGGCGCAGGTAGTAAACCTTTCCGGCGCCCAAGATAGGTCCCTCACCCCCCATCCCATTGGTGGCCGCCTCAAATATTTTGCCGACCAATGGGAAGCCTCTACATCTGATGCCTGGGTTAGGGACACCATCAAATTTGGCCTCTCCCTTGAATTTCAGTCCCCTCCCCCCGAGCATTTCATGGTATCCCCTCTTTCCAAAGATCGCACCAAATGTGGTCTCGTAGATGCCGTTATCAAACATCTCATTGAAATCAAGGTGATACAGCCCGTCCCACCCTTGCAACAGGGAAGAGGGTTTTACTCTCACCTTTTCATCGTTCCCAAACACTCCGGAGGGTGGAGGCCCATATAAGATTTGAAAAGACTTAACTGATACATGATCTGGCATAAATTTAAGATGCACATGCTACAGTCTATTCTTCAGGGTACCAGGAAGGGAGACTGGCTCACTTCCATTGACCTCTCAGAGGCATACCTACACATCGCTATTCAACCCTCCTATTTCAAATTTCTGCAATTTTGCTAGAACAGTCAACACTTTCAGTATGTGGCCCTTCCCTTTGGTTTGGCCTCGGCCCCGAGGACCTTTACCAAGGTTCTCGCGGCTCTAGCAGCTCACCTTAGAGATTTCCCCATCCATATTCACTGTTATCTGGATGACATCCTCATCCTTTCCCCTTCCAAACGCCAAGCAGAAAGGGACACCAGAACCACCCTCTCTGCTCTCCAGGCACATGGTTTCTCATTAATTGGGAAAAAAGCCAGCTATCTCCATCCACCCAAATAGCACACCTGGGAACAGTGTTTGATTCGGTTAAGGGAAGGGTCTTCCTATCTCCCGAAAGATTTCTCAGCATCCAGAAATCACTCAGGGAGATCAGGCGAGCAAAAAAGGTGGCATTACTGGACTTGTCAAAATTGCTTGTCAAATTGGTTTCATGCATTTCCATTGTTCCCTGGGCCCATTTGCATACCAGATCCCTTCAGTGGTTCCTGCTTCCATATCAGCGATCAGGAAGACGCAACTCAAAGACCGTGGTGAAGGTACCTCCAAGGGTTCTCGCATCCCTCCTCTGGTGGACCAGACCTACCATCAACAAAGGACATTACTTCAAGGAGCCCCAGAGGGTCACCCTCACCACAGACGCCAGCCTATCTGGATGCGGCACTCATCTCCACTTGCTCTCAGCTCAGGGCACATGGTCAACAACCGAGCAACGGTGCAGCATAAATTGGCTGGAGCTTCACGCGGTATACCTGGCCCTGCACAGCTTCCTCCCCCAGGTACGCAGATGCCACGTCCTCATTCTGACAGACAACATCACAGCCAAGGCGCACAGCAACAGACAGGGGGTCACACATTCCATTCAGCTCGTGAGGGAGGCCAAGCATCTCTGTCACTGGGCAGAGACCAACCTCTTATCCATCAAGGCAGATCACATCTCGGGGGCCTCAAATATTCAGGCAGACTGGTTGAGCAGGGCCACTGTAGACCAGTCAGAATGGTGCCTGCACCCCTCCCTGTTCAGGGATCAGCAATCTTTGGCCAACCACTAGTGGATCTATTCGCATCTCCACTCAAAGCCCAACTCCCGAGATTCCTCTCGAGGTACCCCGCTCAAGGGGCAGAGAACCACAACACCCTACATTGTCCCTGGCCCATAGGGCTTCTATATGCTTTCCCCCCACTACCGTTGATCTCCAGAGTGATCCAAAAGCTGATTCACGAGAGGGCGGAACTCCTCCTGGTTACCCCATACTGGCCCAGGAGACCGTGGTTTGTGGACCTTCGCAACCTGTCAGTGGCCCTTCCCTGGAGGATCCCACTGGACAGAGTCTCATTATCCCAGGGACCCCTCCTGCATCCGAACCCGCAGTGGCTTCAGCTAGCCGTCTGGAGGTTGAGCGGGATTGTTTAAGGAAAGAAGGGTTTGCCAACCAGGTTATCGATAACATTCTGGCAGCAAGACGGCCCTCAACCACCCGTATATATAATGCCACTTTTTGTAGATGGTGTCACAAATTGCATATTGATCCACTCTCTCCATCTATTGTGCAAATATTAGCCTTCATGCAACAGGGACTAGATAAAGGGCTAGCCCCTAATACCTTGAGATGACAGGTTGCAGCCTTATCAACCGTCATCTCCTATGGCAATATTGGCTCACTTTCACACCATCCTCATATCCGAGCATTCCATAGAGGAGCCACCAATTTGCATCCCCCAGCGGTACACCGATACCCAACCTGGGATCTTAATAAGGTCCTATTGTCACTTACTAAACCTCCCTTCGAACCCATAAGGGAGACATCACTTCAATTCCTAACATTCAAGGTAGTTTTTCTTGTGGCAGTCACATCTGCTCATCGGACATCTGAAATTGCAGCTCTGTCTGTCAGAAAGGACCTCTGCATTTTTCACACTGATCGGGTGGTCCTACGACCAGAACCTTCCTTTCTGCCCAAGTTAACTCAGCCTTTCACAGATCACAGCAACTCATTCTTCCTAACTTTTGCCCCAGACCCTCTCTCAAGAGGGAAAGACAGTGGCATACTCTTGATGTCAGGCATGTGCTACGTATTTATATCAACCGCACTCATCCTTTCAGGAGGTCGGAATCATTATTCCTTTCATTTCAACTTAAGACGCTGGGTTTCAAAGTATCCCCGTCAACTATAGGCCATTGGATCAGAGCAACAATCTCCAAGGCCTACTTAGTTCAAGCACTTCCTGTTCCCAGCGGAATAACTGCACATTCCATAAGGAGTGCGGCTACCTCAGCAGCTTGGGCTACTCAGGCATCGATAAATGACATCTGTCGAGCGGCCACCTGGTCATCCCTGTCACCCTTCATTCGTCATTACAAGATTGCTGTGTTTGCTTCAGCAGAAGCGTCCTTTGGCAGACGAGTCCTACAACAAGTTGTCCGAGAACCAGATGAGATTCCGACCCAGATGGAGTCCTTCCCGTAGGACAAGCCATGCTTTGGTATGTCCCACTCTGGATGCTCGAAGCAGCTCGATGGAGAATGGGCGTTGGTGCTTAACTGATACGCCCTTTCTCGTCGAGCTGCGCAGATCATCCAGCCCCACCCTAATTTAGCCATCTGGTGGGGAATCCTGTTTCAGCCAATGAATCAATGAGTCAAGGAGTTAATGTTTATTACAATAGTTAGGGTGAGATGATAGTTGTTTGTCTTCTCATCTTCGTAAAACTGGGGAACGCTACGAGGCAGTCATATGGACAGGGAGGAGCATTCCTCAATTAAAGCTCAGCCTGTGAGTGCAGAGACTGGAGCACCTCCCACTCTGGATGATCTACGCAGCTCGACAAGAAAGGGCATATCAGATAAGCACCAACATCCATTCTAGGCCAGGGCCCCCTTGGAGTTTCCCATTCTCGGATCGGAGCGGAGGGGGGGCTTGGTCTTGTATCCTGGCACCTTTTGCATGTGGCTACCCAGTTTTCTATTTGTTTGTCCATTCCTGGCCACCAGGCGTAGCTCCTGGCCAGGCTTTTCATTTTAACCATACCTGGGTGCCCCTCATGTAACATTGACAAAACCCTTTTTTGCAAAGTCTCTGGAATTATAACTCTGCCCCCCCAAAGTATGCAGCCCTTCTGGGTAAAGAGTTCAGTTTGTCGGTTCCGGAAGGGTTTGAATTGTTCGTCTCTGTCACCTTCCAGCCACCCTTTTCCCACCCAGCTCAAGACCCGCACCAGCTGTTTGTCTTTATTGGTTTCTCTGGCAATGTCTGGTGTGGTCAGGAGTGGGTTGGGCAATGTCTCTATTTGCAGGGTTGTCGTTGTGGGTGCCAGATTGTTCTCTAGGTCTGGCAGGGGGGAACGGCTCAATGCATCCATGTGGGAGATGTCCTTGCCGGGTCACCTGGTAATTGTAGGCGGCAAGGAACTCGGACCACCTTGTCATCCTCGGTGATAGGATGTTTGGGGTGGCCTTGTTCCCTGCCAGGATCCCTAGCAGTGGCTTGTGATCAGTGATGATGGAAAAAGTCCTACCGTAAAGGTACTGTCAGCCTCAAGATATCTTCTGCATCTTATCTGCTGCATCTTCTCTGCTGCTATGCTCATTTCTTTCGGCTGTCATTAGCAATGGGGGGAATGGCAACTTGGAGGGGAAGAAAGCTGGAGGTGTTGCATTCTTGTGCTGTGGGTAAGAAAGGGGAGGCGGTGTATAAATTCCTTTCTTTAACTTTCTATTTCCTTGCTAGCTTGCTTTCCCTTTGCGCAGATGCGAAGTTTTATCAAAATATGTCAAGATCAACGGACAGAGGCCTCATCACCACCTGAAGATTCCCACATGATCATATTCAGAACTTTTAATTGGAAGAGTCATTTGGACTTTGGGGGGTGGGAACAATTCCATTCCTTTGTATATGTGATCTGCGTGCCAATTCCTCAGATTCGGAATTCAATCTGTAGCTTCCACTTTGATTTCCAGTAAAAGGATAACTTTGCTCTAATCCATGGAGTCTGAGTATTTTTTTTCTTGGATCTTGAAAGGAGCACAGACTGACATTATTCTGAATCTCCCCATCAGCCCACCTGAAGAAAATATCAACTTTTCTTCCGAGGGGGTTTCACATCATGTCATCTCCAGTCAGCGATGAAGATGACCAGGGAGCTGTGGGGGGGGGCAGCCGATGCTGCTACCGGAGGTGCCGGCCGCCGACCTGCTGGCCGAACTTACTCTGGAAGAAGTCCCAGCTGAAAGGCCCAGATGGTCGTTGGGTGTTGGATGGAGGGATCCCGAAAACCCCCCCTCCTGGGATCACTGTAGGCTGAAGAGGTGTGAGGGAACGGCTGTTTCGAGAGAGGGAGGAGATGGAATGCAGGCTGGATCAAGCTGGACAAGGTACTCATGGAATCTTTTGACACCGGCGACAACTGCTAGGGCCTCCTTGTCCAGCTGACTGTAGTTTCTTTCCGGTTTGGAAAGTGTCCTCGAGAAGAAGGCAATGGGTGCTTCCTTCCTGTCCGGTAGTTTGTGGCTGAGGATGGCTCCGACGCCGAAGGGTGACATGTCGCATGTCACAGTCAGTGGCAGGGTCTCGCTATACTGGATGAGAACTGCATCGGACGTTAGTAGGTTTTGTGTGTGTGTGAAAGCGTTTTCTTCCCGCTTCCCCCAGGTCCAGATGGCTGTTTTGTCCAACAACCTATGCAACGGTTCCTCCACGGTCGCCTTTTGGGGCAGGAAAACATTGTAAAAGTTAATGAGCCCCAGAAAAGCCTGCAGTTTGGTTTTGTTTCTTGGTCTGGGGGCTTCCTTGATGGCTCTGAGTTTTTTTTCTGTGGGGTGGATCCCGTGTCTGTCTAGGAGGTACCCCAGGAATTCGACCCTTTCCGCCCGTAACTGGCATTTCTCTTTCTTAACCTTTAGTCCCGAGTCTTTGAGTCTTTTTAGTACCTCCCTTAGTTGGGCTTCCAATTGTTTCTCATTCGTAGCGGCCACTAACACATCATCAAAATAGGGCACCACCCCTTTTATGCCTTGCAGTAGGGTACCACCCCTTTTATGCCTTTTATGGCTCTCCATTAGGCTCTGAAAAACCCCTGGCACCACGCTGACCCCGAATTGGAGCCGATTACACCAGAAAGCCCCTCGGTGGGTCACAATGGTCTGAGCTTCTGCAGTTGCGGCATCGACCAGCAGTTGCTGGTAGGTTGTGCCAGGTCGAGTTTCGCAAAGACCCGGCTTCCCCCCAGTGAGTGCAGAAGGTGCTGTACCACTGGGATGGGGTAGGCACTCTGTTGGAGCGCGTGGTCGAGGGTGGCCTTGTAGTCACCGCAGATTCTCACGGACCCATCTGGCTTGATGGGTGTGACTATGGGGGTCTCCCACCGGGCGTGATCAATTGGTTCCAACACCCCTTGCATGATGAGCTTATCTAGTTGCTCATCTATCTTGGGTTTGAGTGTGAATGGCACTCGCCATGGTTTAAGGCAGATTGGGGCGATGCTAGGGTCTAGATTAAATGAAATTGGGGAGCCCCGGTACTTGCCTAGGCTGTTGTCGGAGACCTCTTGGAAGTCCCTCACGAGCATCACTTCCCAGTCTGCCTCATTGATGCAGTGGATGCCAGTCACCTCGATGCCCAGAGGTGCGAACCACTGCAATCCCAGGAGGCTCAGGTGGTCTCGGTCAATGATGGTGAGCGGCAACACTTCCGTACGCCCCTTGAATGTGATTTTAAAATGTCCGACTCCGACTACAGGGATACGGTTTCCCTGGTAGTCCTTGAGGGTTTGCTTCTGGCTTTCCAGGTCGCGGCGGCGGATGGTAGGCACCAGGAGCTTGATTGTGAACCAGGAAACAATAGAGAGGTAGGATCCGGAATCCACTTCCATCTCACATGGTTGCTCCTCGATGCCCATCTCCACGTGTACTTTCCGGGCATCTATGGTTGAGGAATGACTGATGACGACCGTTTGATGTCCATCTCACCTTGCTGAGTCGCTTGCTCTGGCCATCCCTACTCCAGAGGCTCTCTGTGTGGCGGTCTCTGGCCTGGGGGAGTGCCGCTCGCCATCTGGGGCTCTCCTCTCATCATCATGGGCTGTAGTTCCATTTGTTCCGGCACACCTTGGCAATGTTCCCCCGCTTTTCACAATGTCGGCAGAAGGCATCGAGAAAACGGCATTCTGAGCGGGGGTGATCGCCTCCACAGCCAGCACACTGGAACCTCGACTTATGTCCCCTCTGTTCCCACCGATCTCATGCTGTCTGGAGTCGGTGGATCTCCTCCTCTTCATCCTTGGTATCCAAGAAGGAGTGACGGTCTCCCGATGTCCGGTTTCTGTGCATTTCTCTGGTGCTGGGGCCGTCTTGGTGGCCGCCGACCGGTCAGTCATGTTTGCCTGCCGCATCCGGGCTGCCTATTTTCAGATCGCTTCAGTGGCAGCTGCCTTGGCGAGGGAGATGTCGCCCTTTGCCATGAGTCAGCTCTGTAGGACTGGGTCCTGGAGTCCTAGGACGACGCGGTCTCGCAAGGCCTCGGCGAGGTCAGTGAAGTCACATAGGCCCCCGAGGTCCCTCAGTGCTGCCACAAAATCGCTGAGGCCCTCGCTCTCATGCTGGTCCCACTCGTAGAAGTCGTGCCTCCAGATGAGGATGGGCACGGCAGGGGCATAATGGTTCCGTAGTTTGGGCTCGAGATCATCCCAATCCATTTCTTTGCAATCAGCTGGTTTGGCCAGGGCTTGGGCCATTTTGAACACTGCGGGCCCGCAGTGTGTCAGGAACACGGCCCTTTTTTTCTGGCCGTTGGCATCCTTGAGGTTGCTGCATTCTAGGAACATTTGGAATCTATCGGTGTAAATTTCCCAATCCTCAGCAGCAGGGTTGAAGGGTGCGGGTGGTGAGGTAATGCTAGCCATGCTGCCGGTTGTGCTGTGCCGCTTCACCACGTGCTTGGTTGGTCTCTTGTCTCACGATCCCATCCTCGTTGCCAGTGTTAGATCGGGGCGGATTGGTTCTCAATGAGATGCAAGACCATTTGGTAACGTTCAGCTCTTTATTTAGATATAGTTCAGTGCATGTCCTAGGAGCCGCGGCAATCCTTTATATGGGGTTTGTCCGCGGCTCGGCGGCCAATGACAATGCTTTCAATCTCCCGCGATCAGCTTAGCCAATCGTGGCAGATTCTTGGTGCGCCAATCATGGCCACTTAGTTAGCCAATCCAGTTGTGGTCTGTGTGGACCAATCAAGTGTCAGGGTTTGGAGTATGCTAATATAGCACACTGGTCATCTACAATCCTGTCCACTGAAGGCCAATCATGCAGAAGTAAAAGTATTCCTTTCAATATTTTAGGGAGGAAGCGGGGGAATCCCATCTCTTTGCTCACTCACGCCAGACCAACGCAACACTCTTCTATAATAACAAGCAAACATCTGCATCCAGTGGCTACACCATTACGTCTCCTTGCTGAATGGCTGTTGTTCACCATGAAACTGGGATGAAAAGGGCAGAGTTGGACCGTGAAAATTAAGCAAATGAACTTGGATTGTTCTTGGTATAAACAAGTGATGGATTTTTCCAAGAAGTTCTAGCTTTGTGATCTTTGGAGCCATCCAAGGAATAAGGCGGAAAGACAACAGGCAGCTGATAGAAAAAAACAAAAGGGCCTAGAATGGCAAAATGACCATGTGTGAGATTTAGTATGTGTTCAACATACTGTACATTCCAAAAAGATAAAATATGACCGGACTGATGATCAGATTGATGTCCATGCTTGAAGCATAGAAAAACAAGGCTTTGTGTATATCTGGATGTCCTTCGGGTGTTGTGATGGTCAGATAGGGCTCACAGTTTAGGAGCAGACTGAGCTCACTTTCAAAGGTTCCCCTAAAACTTGCGTGTTCTCAATATACACAGCAAACACACCCACACAATATGTCCCCTTCCCAAGAATGGGGACAGACCCACCATGGTGCACTCAAAATAGAAAGGGATCAGGATACGTTTTAGGATGGGAGACTTCTCCTGTGGCCCCTGGACTTAAACCCAAGACAATGTTTCAGAGATTCCTTAGCTCAGGTGTTGTACCAAGAAAAACAGGGGCAGTCGGGCCTAAAGAAGGTGCATCCTGTAAAATGGCGTTTCCAGAACCTTCCATCTCCGCCTTCATTCCTCAAATGAAACAATGGCATTGTTTATGGAGCCTACCCATCTTCTGGGAAACGCACAGCCTATTTTTTTTTTTTGCATGAATTGCCTTTCAATTTGAGTGAGCTTCCTGACAATAATTGATTTAGGACTTGTTGGTTGTATCGGCCAAGATTCGGGAGGCTTTGAGTTCTAATCCTCCCTCAGGCAGGAAAACTTCCTGGGGGACTTTGAGTGGATCATCAGGAGACTTTTGAATTCCAGTCCTGCCTTAGTTCTTATTGAATTTGGGGTGGGAAATTTGGGAACATTTTCTCAGATTAATGTGAGATACTAAAATTGGAGATTCCTAGAGTGTGAGATGGCCGAGTGTCCAATGTTGTGGGTAGTGATGGAGGAAAGTGAAATTGTGGGATAATCACTGTGGTAGGGATCATTTTTTTTTTTTACTACTGGTTCTGTGGGCATGGCTTTGTGGGCAAGGCAGTGGAACGTTACTTCAAGGTTACTTCAAAAGCCCATTCCTTCCTCTCCCGACTAACCTGCTTTCCAGCTCCGTTCTCCTGTGCATGGCAACCAATCCAGCCAATCAGCTGGGACTCAGTGGGAGGCAGAGAAGAGATGGGGGTGAGATGGTATTTGCCAGCTCTCCAAACCACTCAAAATTTCCACTACCAGTTCTCCAGAACTGGTCAAAACCTACTGAATTCCACCTCTGGATAAATGCCTCTTCCATGTGACACAAAGCCACAAGTCTCGGCCTTCTTCTACTGCTTGTGCAAGAATCAGAGGGATTTGTGTGAATCTTAGACTGACCTTCTTCTGATCCACCAGAGCTTTTCTTATCTCCTTAAAATGGAATTTGCAAAGGGATCCTATTCGCAGTTAGGAGCCATTATGAGACATAAAAATTGATTCCCAATTGATCAGCAATCTCTGTGGTTGGAGAGCAGAGCAGCTTCCATGGGTGCCTCTTCCTAGAAACCGAGGAAGTCCCCCCCACTTATTCAGCCCCTTCTTGGACCTGGATGGACATTATGCAGCATTGGAGGTTTGTGACCTGGTCAATGATGTGGCTGCCTTGAGACAGGATCCCTGCAACCTCCTCCTGGGAAGAGTCCCAAGGTCCCCTTTCTCTGGACATCTTCTCCAGCCCTTTACAGATGAGACAGGCTTGGAGGAGGAGCAGAGAAATGCTTTAAGTACAAATTGTAGAGTGGAAAATTAAAGAGCCTGAAAACGGCTATTTTATTTCTCTGGTTGATGAAAGAAAAAAGATATACAATGGAAATTTTTTTATACACTTCATTTTTTTATTTCCTTTTTTTTTTTTTTGCTGTACATACAATCCCAAACTGAAATCCCAGACAGCTGTTCTGCTGAATTCTTTCTGCAAAGGAGGTTTTATCAGGAAATCATGAAAGACCCATATATGAGGAATGAAGATTTCCCTCCTCAGCTGGGCGCCAGTCAAGCATGGCATTTCACATCATTCTGGCATTTTTAGGCAACCAGGCTGGTGTTTGGTTCCCACTGCTTCCTCCTGACCTCTTTTCCTACACATTCTCTCACAACCCACCCACTCACATGTTTAGCTGCTGTCAGTGGGAACAAGTGCGTCAATCATTTTTTATAAGGTATCATGTTCAGTAGCTGTTGCTGAACAGCTGAATTCCTCTGAATTTTACAGTGGTCTCTTTAGCAATATTTATTGAGATGGGAAGGAACTGCAAGAATTACAGTCGTCCAACAATTCCCCATTTTGTAACATACAGATATCATTTTCTTTGACTCCTGCATACTATCAAATTGGAAATCAAATAAAAGAAACTTTAACAATTCTTCCACTATCATAATGATGTTATATCTCATGTTTTTACATTTGTTTTGGCTGTGAGATGCTCCTTTGTGTTCAGCTCTGGTCTCAGAAGGATAATGTAGCACTTGGGGATGAAGATGCAGACCAGCAGACCAGCACTGGAGGCCAGGATGGCAAAGACCTGCACAGCCACCATGTGTTTCCCTTTGGTGCTCAGGTAGGTGGGCACAAAAGTCACCCAAACACTGCAGAAGACCAGCATGCTGAAGGTGATCAGTGGGGCTTCATTGAAGGCCCCAGGCAGATTCCTGGCCAGGAAAGCCACCATGAAGCAGCCAGCAGCCAGGAAGCCCATTTAGCTGAAGGTGACATAGAACATGACAACGGCCCTTTGGTTGCATTGCAGGATGATCTCTCCAGGCTGGGAGTGGAAATCAGAGTCAGGGAAGGGGGGAGAAACTCCCAGCCAGATGGAGCAGATGATAACTTGGACACCAGAAAAAGACAGGATGATGGAGTTGGCCAAGCTCTTCCCCAACCATCTCTTCACTCGGTTTCCTGGTTTTGTGGCCAGGAAAGCCAGCACCACTATGATGGTTTTGGCCAAGAGAGAAGAAACAGCAACCGAGAAGATGATGCTGAAAACTGTTTGTTGGAGAAAGCAGGTGGCTTTCCTTGGTTGACCAATGAAGAGAGAAGAAGACAAGAAGCAAAGCAGGAGGGAGACCAGGAGGATGTAGGAGAGGTCCCTGTTGTTGGCTTTGACAAGGGGAGTTTCTCGGTATTTAATGAAGACGATTAAAACAAGGCCTGTGGTTAGGAACAAGAATAGGGCAAAAGAGACCAGGATGATGCCCAGATGTTCTTCATAAGACAGGAAGGTTATCACTTTGGGGATACATTGGACTCTTTTTTTATTTGGGAATTTATCATCCGGACATTTGGTGCATTTTTCTGTATCTGAGAAAATAAACAACCAACCCCATATTTCTTTGTCCTTTGCATTTCAAGATATATTGGACATTCTTTTGGAATAAGTGATTATCAGAAGCATTTTCCAGGATGGATTTCTTAATATTTCCAGAGACAAAAAATAAGTCTTATCACTTTTTTAAAAAAATATAGCTACAGTATATTTTTGATAGGCTACGAAATTAAGGGAAGTTTTGGACTTGAAAGATTTCCTTTGTAATGTTCAGAATATTGATAGGAACCTCCATTACTAAAAGACAATAATGAATCAATTAATCTTTCTAGAGAAACTTACGTGCAAGATGGCAATTCTTGTCATACTTGCCTCAGAGGTGGCTGGCAGATCAAGTGACTGTTGCAAATAATTTGGAATGGCCTTTGGATCAGTGGTGATACGGGTGCAGACACATACAGGCACACCTATCCATGCCGCCACATTGTGTATCTCGTACATCAGTAAGACCTTTTCAGTGTTCCTCAAAGGGAACCCATGTAGACTGCATTGCAATCCTCCTTTCAGGAGGTGGACCTAAAACAATTCCTCGTGTTTCAAGGAACTCAGGTGTTCCTAGAGAAGTAAATGTGGAAGGAAGGACACATCGAAGCTAAAAAGAAGAAATATTTTCTCTGGCAGTAGTAAAGCTTGTCCAATCTGCCACAGCCACCTCTCTCTATCCAGCCCTTCCTTCACAGTCTTTTTGCGCTTCTGTTTAGATAAGAAATGAGGCATTTCGGAAATAAACCAGAAACCAATTAAGCTTAAAAGTGTGTTTTAATTCACACTTTCATGACAATGCTCTGGATGCATCCAGTTCCACCAGGCCTCCCATTTTCCTCTGGTGTCACCCACCTTTCTGAATGGAGCAGGTCCCCTCCAGACAAGGAACGCAGTCGTAACAGCAAACTGGCTCTCCTTCTCGAGCCCTCTTGACAAATCCAGGATGACAACTTTCCACACATTCAGATTGAGGAAAGGACTGAGCAGGAAAAAAACAAGATTGCCAAAGGAAATGTGTGAGGACTCTCCGTCCATGGAAAATGTAGGTAAAAATGGATATTAGACAAGATATTAGATATTAGCCTCTGGTCTTCACTTAAGTAAATACAAAATCTCTCACGATTACCAAATGGTTGGAGATATAACTTCTGGAAGATTCTTCCATTAGTTCCTGTCTTTTGCTTTTGGCATCTCACATTGCCCCCCAAAAAAGGACTTTATTAAATAGAAAAGTCTGGAGAGATGGTACCAGTGGTGGGATTGTACTGGTTCTGTCCAGTTCTATAGAACCAGTTGTTATGATTCTGCACAGTTCGGAGAACCAGCAAATTGCACCACTGACTGGCCCCGCCCCTCTCTGCCCGCCCCTCCTTTCTGCTCCCAGTCAGTCCTTATCGTGCATGCGCAGCATCGCCTGCAGGCTGCTTTTGCCCACTCACCAGTCCAGCCATTGCTGCATGCCTTTCTTTGTGGCCCTACCTGATCTCCCTGGGTGAGTGAGGCTCTGCAAGCTCCGGGGCCCAGGCGCTTACCTGCCACTACCAGTCACCTTTGACCACCACCCCACTTGCCTTTTGCTGCTGCCACCCACCGCCCTCACCCTCAGCAGATAAGGCCCAGCAGCTGTGGTGACTCCCGGTGAGGGGTGAGATGCAGACTGGTGGGGACCTGAGCTACATTTCGCTGTACTGGAAGACATGTGGAGAGGCTCGTGTCCCCCTACTGCTGGGAGAGTAAGAGAGTCTTTCCCGGCACAGCTCTGGGAGGCAGAGAGAAACAGGATTCAAGCTGGCTACTTCTCTGTTGCCCAGAGCCACCCATTTCCCTATTGGAGGGGAAGTTGCAAACTTTTCGCTGTGCCAGGAAAGACTCTCTTGCTTTCCCAGCAGCAGGAGAACATGAGCCTCTCCACATGTCCTCCGGTACAGTAAAATTTAGCTGGGATTCACCGCAGGTGCTGGGCCTTACCTGCTGGGGTTTAGGGGTCCAGGTGGCAGCGGCAAAAGGCAAGTGAGGTGGGGGGGGTAAAGGTGACTGGCAGTCCGGTTGTACCCATGTCAGCAACAGGTATCATCATTTCAAAGTTGAGGGAGAATTTGGAGAAAGAGATGGAGAGTCCTGCAGTGGCCGGCACAGGATCGCCATTGAGAAGCAGGGAAGTGGCCTTCTGGTGGTCCAACCTGGTGTTCAGGCTGGAGGCGAGCCACAGGAAGTCAGAGCAGTGAGAGAAAGGGGAACTGCCAGGGGGAGCTGCCCTCTCCTAGAATTGGGACCATTTGGGGTAGTCTTAGGAATTAGGTGAGTCGAGGTGCAGGTCCTTGCCTTCTTAGCTCAGGGAATGGCCTTTTTGTGCAGGAGGAAGACTGCGGATGGGGGAGGTCTACCTGAATGTCTCCTCTGCCGTGTTCACAAGATTATTTGGACACTTACAAGCAAGCACAGCTAAAGGCACTGCTGTCACATGTCAGCCCAGACCTCACCCTGTGGCTCCGTAAAGCCAACACCAAAGAAGTGTTTGGGAGACCCTTCTCCTCCCTTTCCTCCTCCTCTCATAACCAGCCATTGTGGCAGGGCTTGGAGGGTGCATGTGCACGGGGAGATGCTCCTCAAGCAAATGCCAAAGCACAACAAAACCTGGTATGGGGTGGGTGGATGCTCACTTGAGGAGCGAGCGTCTCCCCACACAAGTGCACCCTCCTGATCCATCCACAGTTGCCGGGTGTGAGAGGAGGAGGAAAAGGAGGAGGATCGCCCAAATGGATGCTTCCACCGCAGTCTGGTAATTGTTTTTCAGCCAGTCCAGACTTGAAAAAGAAGAAATGAAAGAAGTAGCGAAGAGCACCAAGGAGAGCTTGCTGGCTTGAGGGAGACACAGACACATTCACAGATACACACATACACAGAGAGTGGGAGAGAGAGAGGGGAAGATAGGGACCCGGCCGCTTCGCTATCCCCCACCATCACCCTTCCCTTCTCGCATTGCTCCATTTTGTGAACAACTATGGTTTAGGATCTCCTTCAAACTGATGAGAATACCACAAGGGCTGGGGAATGTGTCACTAAGATCTCCAGATTTGTTTGCTCCTTGTGCCCAAACTGGCAAAGAAAAAAGGGAATTCTGTTGACCAGGGCCTTGAATTCAGATGAATTTGAATCATGATTGGTTGGAGGTCCTTTTGGTCCCATTGCAAGAAGCTTCGTCCTGCTTGGGGAAAAGTGTCCCCTGAAAGGGCCGGTTCATAGTTGGGGAGGTTCTTAAAGAGACCAGACCTGGTCAGACTTACCCATGCCTCTCTTTTACACACACACACACACACACACACACACAGTGGAGGGGGGGAGTTAGAGAAAGAGAGGGAAAAAGTGAAATAGTGGGAATGAGAGATGAGGAAGAGAGAGACAAGAAAGGAAAGAGAAAGAAATAAAAGAGAGAAGGGAGGCAAAAGGAGGAAAATAGATAGAAAAAGAAAGGGAAAGATGGAAGGAAGCGACAAAGAAAGAAAAAGAAAGGAAGAGATGGAGGGAGGAGAAAGTGAATGAGATATATGGATTGCTAGATAAATACATGGAAGGAGGGAGGGAGAGAGAGAGAAAAAAAAGGAGAGGAAGGAAGGACACAAACCCTGGCTTCAGAAGACTCTTTGAAGCAGCACAGCAATCTACGGCTGGCCTGCAAGGGATCTCGGAGGTCATCTAGTCCAACCCCCTGCTCCAGCAGGAGATCCTTACAGAATCAAAGAATAGCAGGATCAAAAGGCAATGTGCACATGTGTGTTTGTGTGTTTGTGTGTTTGTGTTTATGGTTGTCAAAACTCCAAAACCAGGTCAATGAGCTCTGGGGAGATCAGTCATAAATTAGAACACTTACTAAGCAACTGGCCTTACTAAGCGAGGACCACTTGTATTTGGTTTGCCAGTCACATGGCCACCTGGCCATGCCCTTCTGGTCACATGACCATCAAGCCAGACCCACAAATTAAGCCACGCCCACAGAACCGGTTGTTACAAAATTTAAATCCCACCCCTGGATGGAACTGAGAAAAGATTTCAGCATTAAGTGATAACCAGCCGGTTCCTTCTCATGACCCCATTAACACGCATTTCTCCCCTCTTCTCACACTCTTAATTTTAAGGTGTGATATCAGAACAATCTTGATAATTTCAGGTGAACTGAAAGCCTTGGAGCTGCTTCCTAGGAGCAGAAAGCCCATTGCGCCATCCCAGGGAGGGTGAAAGGGAGGCATGGAGAGCTCTGGCCAGGTCTGGCCTCCTTAAGAGCCTCCCAGATTACAGAGCTGCCCCTTCAGGGGACACTTTTCCCCAAGCAGGACGAGAAGAACCTTCTTTCCTCCAATGGGGCCAAAAGGTCCTCCGTCCACTCACGATTCAATCCCATGGTCCAAGCCTGGATTCAGGCCCCGGTCAGCAGAATTTCTGTCTTTGTTGCTTTCTGGGCACAAGGAGCAAACCACCAGAAGATACGAGGGACACATTCCCCAGCCCTTGTGGGATTCTCACCCGTTCGATGGAGACCCTTAATTGTACGTGGTCCACAAAATGGAACAATACCGATGCCTCCCAAGCAGCCTTAGGGAAAAAATTCGGTTTCTACTGCCCAGATTCAATTCTTGGTGAAGGTCAACCACCTTTGGGGAATAGCATCAGCCCTCTTGAAATGGGACCTCAGGCTTTGGAAAATGGAGAGAAGACACCAAACTTTCTCTTACCTTGTTGAGCAACTTTAGCCGTGAAAGAGCATCTTTGTCGATATAAAGTCTCTGTCTTACAAAATACGCCACAGTCTCTCTCCTGGGATCATCCCTGGGAAGAACCAAGAAGCCCCAAATGCCCTGATCTGCTGCTACCTCTCCATTTGGGTCCATATAGAGTTCAAAGTTCGAAATATTGACAAACTCATTCTTCACCAGGAAAGGATGGAACTAGAATGGGAATATGCAGCAATTTTTAAAGCAGAAAACTTTGTTTCTTATCCCAGACGCTTTTTCACATTTGAATCTTTCTTCTGTAGTTGTCTTATTTACAGACAATGTTCATTAGGAAAATGGGTGTTACCACTATCTTACAAGTGAAAGGAAAAAGTTCACAAAAATTTGTCGATCATATTTTAACAAAATAGATTTTGACAAAATATAGTTGAACAACAGAAAAAAGGAGATTTATGAACTCCCTGAAAGCAACAGTGTTAAGTTCCACGCATGGGTGCAAGGAATGGAGACAAGACAGTGAATAGTGAACTTCAACTCTTTATTAATCATTCTGAACAGAGCAAAAACCTAGGGCAGCAGCAGCCCTTTTATAGGCAGGCTGCTGATCCAGTAACCAATAAGAAATATGGAGTGTTAAACCCCTTAACCAATGAGAGTGGCTCATTAACAGCCAATCATATTCCCCTGAATGGACCAATCCGATATCGCTATTATCAGCCAATCAGAAGTGCAGGACTAGAACCCTGCTATTTTCTAAAGGTTTTGATAAACTTTATTTAAGCTTTTTATTAGTTCATAACAAAGAGATTGTTTATCAGAAACACAGATTTGTCAAGAAGAAAATTGTCAGGGTGATCCTCTCCCAGGAAGCCCAGACAGGAAACCTGAGCTTGGCCCACTTCGCTGTAATGCTGCACTGACAGGATTTGGGGAGCCAGAAAGTACAAATCTCCCACCGACCCTTTTTTTATGCAGCTGTAGGTGTCCTCCTCTTATCTGCTTCTTCCCCAGGCAGAATCTCTCCTCCACCCCCCCAAAAGTCATTCCCTCCTATCACTGCCCTTTCTAAATGGATCGTGGGAAAGGGGGGGATATAACTTATGTGCTCTATGCAAGTCATCCTCACATATTATTTCATTTCCTAAATACATTATGGAAATACTGCTGATATAACTCGATCTCAGGAAAGAGTAACAAACAATTTTGTGATGTGATCAGAAACCCGGTTAAGTGAGGGGTAGATAGTATGATAATTAAGTGGATAAAAACTGATTTAAAAATGGTACTCAAATAATCTTTAGGTTTTTTAATCTTTGTCATGAAAGTGGGAAGATACAACATTTTGTCGTTAGGTCATCAATTTTTATATGTTGTCATTAATATAATAGTGTTGATAAATCGCTATTATACAAGATTTATAACAATTCTCAGGCAAATATACTTTTATGTTATTTAAACATTACCAACTTTCCAGAAAAATATTTATGATTTCCTCCTAGAAACAACTGTATGACTAAAAAGCAATAGAAAACTATCTGGGTTTTAGGATTTGATAAATTATAGTATCTCATATAAGAACATTAATGATGCACGGGAAGAAGGATTGTGTCAAGCTTGATAAATATGTAAGGGAGCCAGTTTGCTCTACTGGTTAAGCCTCCGAAGTAGAAAGCAAGAGGCTATGAGTTCAAGTCCCACCTTGGTCATGAAGCAGACTGGGGGATTGGGGGCCAGTCTCTCAGCCCAACTCAACTCACAGGGTTGTTGTTGTGGGGAAAATGAACACACAACTACTCATTGGTACTCAGCCCCCGGGGCTTCTGCAGGGAAGGGCTTTTAAGGATGGGGGATGAGTTAGTGCACTTAGTGAACTCAAACAAGGTCTCAAAGACCTGGAAATCCAACAAGATGGGGCTGCTCTTCCCAAGAATGTTTATTTGAGCAGCCTTTACAGCAACGAGATATTTATATCGAATAATCCTGCCAAGAGTCCAAAGGGAATTAACCTCCGAGAGCTGCAACGGAGTTCCCAGAGCCATTTCAGGGGGTCGATACAAAGAAAGAACGCCTGAGCTGAGACTGGGCCCCTGTGGATAAGGGGCCACTCAAACTGCAGCTCACGCAGAGGTGGTATTCAACTGATTCTCACCAGCTCAGGTGAACTGATGGTCAACCCTTATTGGCCACACCCCTGAACCGAGTCGCCCGCTTGTCCCAGTCACTCTCCTAGCTTTCCCTACCATGTGATGGCTGTGGCGCAGATCGGGCAGATGTCTCAGGGATGTTGCACATGTGCACTACCTGCCTGCCCACCCTCTCAGATTATGTTTTCTTCCTTCTCCCAGCGGATGTGACTCTTCCAGCCCAGCCTGGCCAGCCAGCAGGTGGGTGGGCGGATGTCCCGGGTCTTCTCATCCCCCTTGTGGCGATATGCCTACAGGAGCCCCTCAGCCAGCTGAGCCGGGAGCCGCCATTTCCAGGCTTCTACACTCCCATGCTTGGTCAACACCTCTTCACCTTGCCTGAAGTGGCTGGCCCTGCCCCTCACCCTCCCCTCCCTCACCTGGTCTGAGAAGGTAAGGGGGACAGTGGGAGATAGCGAAGAGGCCGGGTCCCTATCTTCCCCTCTCTCTCCCCCACTCTCTGTGTCTGTGTCTGTGTGTGTGTGTGTGAGACAGACACACACACAGAGAGAGAGAGGGGGGGGAGCAAGAGAAGAAAGAAAGAAAGAAAGAAAGAGCAAGAAAGAAAGAGGGAGAGAAAGAAAGAAAGGGAGAATGGAGAAAGTGAATGAGATATATGGATGGATAGATAAATACATGGAAGGAGGGAGGGAGAGGGAGAGAAAAAAAGGAGAGGAAGTTAGGACACAAACCCTGGCTTCAGAAGACTTTTTGAAGCAACACAACAATCTAGGGCTGGCATGCAACAAATCTCGGAGGTCATCTAGTCCAACCCCCTGCTCCAGCAGGAGATCCTTGGAGAATCAAAGAATAGCAGGGTTAGAAAGCTCTCTCTCTGTGTGTGTGAGTGAGTGTGTGTGCATATGTGTTTGTGTGTGTATGTTTATGGTGGTCAAAACTCCAGAAAAAGGACAAGTAGCTCTGGGGAGATCAGTCATAAATTAGAACACTTGCTATGTAACCGGCCATTAAGCGAGGACCACTTGTATTTGGTTTGCCAGTCACATGGCCCCCTGGGCAAGCCCACTCAGTCACATGGCCACAAAGCCATGCCCATCTGGTCACCTGACCACCAAGCCACGCCCACAAATTCAAGCCATGCCCACAGAACCAGTAGTAAAAAAATTTGAATCCCACCAGTGAGTTCACAGCCAGCTTTGAGGCATCTCCTATCAGGACTCAGGGATTCACTTTGTGACGCCTCTCCTAATAAAATATCTGGGAAATACGGAACTCTTTTATGTGCAACTGCAGTTATCAGATCAGTAGGAAGGAGTTTCTCTGAATGGGGCCAAATTCTGTTCTGATGTCATGCAAAATGATGTATTTATTTATTTAGGACATTTATATTGTCACATATTCACACATGACTCAGCATTAGGCAGACTCGAACTGCCCATTGACTGTTGTTTATTTTTATTTTTCTCCATTATTATTATTATTATTAATTGTAATGCTGGTCTCTGACTGTACTTAAAGTGCATTGGATGAAGGAGGAAGCTGTGTTGGAGACATTTGCCATCTTGAGTTATTTGTAAATAAATACATGTTTATGAAAACAATCTCAAAATCATACTTGACTGCAACCTGAAACTGAGTCTTGAGAGAAGACAAGGAGGAGATTATGAGAGCAGCTTCTCCAACTTACAAAATCTCTCAGTTGGACAAGGGAGGAGTCAACACTCTTCCAATGATGGAAGGAGGTGTTGGGAGTAGTTAAAACCCTCCCCTCTCCTAGGAAAAAGAAATATTTTAGGATATACTCAAAAGGGAGAATATATTTCCCCTAAATAGAAAAGTAGAAACTCAGAGAGGCTGAAACTCCACCCCCCTCCCAGCTTTGCTAATGGACCATTACTCTGGCCGAGGCCAGTTTATTTTACATAACAAAGATCTACTCCAGGTAAAGCTATATAGGAATTGCCCAAAGCCCTTTCTGTCGTGTCTGTCGGCAAGGAGACCACGAGGCAGTGACTACTGTTTCAGCTCTTATTTAAGCCCCAGAACCGAACTGGGAACCAAGGAAAAACTTGTGGCTTTTTATTCTCAAGCTGCGGCGGCTGCGGCCAATGGCACCGCTTTGAATCTCCTGCGATTCGTATCCGCCAATCGCGGGAGATTCTTAGTGGGCCAATCAGCGCGGCTTTCTAGACCAATCAGATTACCCCGCGCTTTGACCAATCAAAGCGCAGGGTTTCAAGAATGTAAATGAAGAACACCCCTCACCTCTTGGTTCAGTCCTACGTAACATAGTCCCGTAAGTAGGTGGGGCTCCGCACTTGCCTACTGGACCTGCACAGGTCAGTCGTTGGTTGGCTCCCGGCTGGTTCGGTTGGGTTCTCTGTGTCTCTCGGCCTCGTCGATGGAACCGCCTGGTAGGCCTTGCTGGGCCGCTTGTCGCAGCTCCCTCCCAGTCTACCCGGGCTCGTTGAGCTGCGGTTCTCACCACTCCTGCCCGGTCTTTCTGGGCTGGTTGAGCTGGCCTGACTGCTTCTCCCTGGTGAGGCTTTGAGCTGGCTCTTGCTTGTGAGTATGTTTGGTTTTCTTCTGGGATTTGGTTCCCGTGGTATTCCCTCCCCTCTTGGCTTGTGTTAAGGGGATTTTCTGTGTCTGGTTGCGTGTCAGTTGTGTTTCTTGTGGCCGTTCTTGATCTTATTTGATCGATGTGGCATTTCCACGCTCGTCCGTCAGTTGTCTGCAGCCGGTACGAGTGGGGGCCTGTCATTTGGGTTATGGTTGCTGGTATCCATAGTGGGTCCCCCATTAGGTTTTTCATGTAGACGGTGTCGCTTGGTGAAAAAACCCAGTGCTTGCTGGAGGAGTTTGGGGGTTTTCCGGGTTGTATGTGGGGTGTAGTCTGTCGAGTGGTGACCTTAATTTCCTCCCCATCAGTAGCTCTGCCGGGCTTTTGTTTGTTGTTGTGTTCGGGGTTATATGTTGGATAAAAAGCATTTTATTTATTTTGTCCTGGATTTCCCCGTGTTCGATTTTCTGGATGGTTTTTTTTCGTGAATTGAACCACCCGTTCTGCCCTTCCGTTCGCTGCCGGATGCGCCGGAACTGTCAGTGCGTGTCGGATGCCCCGTTCTGCTAGGAATTTTTCAAATTCCAGTGAGGTGAATTGGGGCCCGTTGTCCAACACGATGACATCCGGGAGGCCGTGGGTTGCGAATAGTTTGCACAGTTCCTTGGTCACAGCCTCTGCGGTGGTGGATTTCATGTTGCTTACCTCCAGCCAGTTGGAGTAAGTATCTACTGTTACCAAGAATGTATGCCCCTTGGTGGGCCCAGCAAAATCTATGTGGATCCTAGACCAGGGTCCCCTAGGGGTTTCCCATTCCAGGACCGGTGCCGCGGAAGGGCTTGATCTGGTTTCTTGGCAGCGTTGACACCTTGCTACCCAGGCCTCGATTTGCTTGTCCATCCCTTGCCACCAAGCGAAACTTCTGGCCAGGGCTTTGGTTTTGACTATGCTGGGTGCCCTTCGTGTAACAACCCCAATATCTTCTCTTGCAGTTTTTCGGGGATAACCACCCTATCTCCCCACAGTACACACCCTTTTTGCAGTGATAGTTCCGTTTGCCGGTTCCGGAATGTTTTAAATGCTTCGTCGTTGTCCTTTTCCGGCCACCCTTTCTCTACCCAATGTAACACCCGCGCCAGACGTTTATCTTTATTGGTTTCTCGGGCAATGTCTGACGCGGTTATGGGTAGATCGGGCAGAGTCTCTATGCTGAGGGTGCTCGTTGTGGGTTCTGGGTCGGTGTCTAGGTCGGGTAGCGGTGAGCGGCTCAAAGCGTCTGCCTGTGTAATAGTTTTACCAGGTCGGTGTGTGAGCCGGTAGCTGTAGGCGGCAAGGAATTCGGACCACCTTGTCATCCTGGGAGATAAAATGTTTGGGGTGGCCCGGTTTCCTGCCAGGATGCCCAGCAATGGCTTGTGGTCCGTGATGATTGTGAAGGTGCAGCCGTAGAGGTACTCGTGGAACCTCTTCACTGCTGCGACGATGGCTAGGGCCTCCTTGTCCAGCTGGCTATAGTTCTGCTCTGGTTTGGTGAGTGTCATGGAGAAAAAGGCGATGGGCACTTCTCTCCCATCCGGAATGGTGTGGCTGAGGACGGCACCGACGCCGAAGGGTGAAGCGTCGCATGTGACGGCGAGTGGTAGGATCTCATTGTATTGGATGAGGACGCCATCTGAGGTGAGCAGGTCTTTGGTTTTCCTGAAGGCGGCTTCTTCCCGTTTCCCCCAAGTCCAGGTAGGCGCCTTGTCCAAGAGCCTATGCAAAGGCTCCGCCGCGATTGCCTTCTGGTGCAGGAAAACATAAAAATTAAGCAGTCCCAGAAATGCCTGCAGTTCCATTTTATTCCTGGGTGTGGGGGCCTCCTTAATGGCTCTGATTTTTGTCTCGCTGGGGTGGATGCCGTGCCGGTCAAGGAGGTAGCCCAAGAATTTGACCCGCTCTGTGTAAAGCTGGCACTTTTCCCTCTTCACCTTTAGCCCGGTTTCTTTAAATTTGGTTAACACCACCCTTAGCCGACCCTCTAGTTCTTGCTGGTTGGTAGCCGACACCAGCACATCGTCGAAGTAGGGCACCATCCCCTTGATGCCCTGTAAGAGTCTTTTCATGAGGCTCTGGAATATTCCGGGCGCCACACTAACTCCGAACTGGAGTCGGTTACATCGGAAAGCTCCCCGGTGGGTGACTATGGTTTGCGCCTCTGTGGTTTCTGCGTCGACCGGCAGCTGCTGATATGCTTGGGCCAGGTCGAGCTTTGCAAAAACCTTGCCTCCCCCCAGTGAGTGTAGGAGGTGCTGCACTACTGGGACGGGGTAGGCGCTTTGTTGCAAGGCGCAGTTTAGGGTGGCCTTATAGTCCCCGCAGATTCTCACCGACCCGTCGGGCTTGACGGGGGTGACTATTGGGGTCTCCCACCGGGCATGATCAATTGGTTGTAGGACCCCTTGCTTGACAAGCTTGTCAATTTGCTCGTCAATTTTTGGCCGGAGTGCAAAGGGCACCCTCCTTGGTTTTAGGCATCTTGGGGGGATGTTAGGGTCTAGGCTGAAGGAGATGGGGGGCCCTCGGTACTTGCCTAGGGTGCCGTCGAACACTTCCTGAAAGTCCCGTGCCTGTTGCTGCTCCCAATCGGCCTCGGCAATGTGGTTGATGCCCGTGACTTCGATGCCGAGCGGCACGAACCATTGTAGTCCCAAAAGGCTGGGCCGGTCTCGGTCCACAATGGTGAGGGGAAGCTTTTCTGTGTGGCCCTTAAAGGTTACCTTGAAGTGTCCGGTTCCGACTACTGGGATGCGATTCCCCTGGTAGTCTTTGATGATTAGCCTCTGGTTTTCCAGTCCCCTCTTTTGGATTGCCAGGTGACCATGAAAAGGTAGGACCTGGAGTCCACTTCCATCCTGCACGACTCACCTTCGATGCCTACCTCCACGTAGACCTTTCGGGCATCAGTGGTTGATGCGTGGCTGATGATGACCATCTGGTGGGTTTCCTCCCTCCACCGGGCCTCTCCGCCTCGTCGGGTTCGGCCGCTCTGGTCCCATCGGCTGGCAATTAGGCGATCCCTGGCTCTGGGGGGTTTACTGTCCCATCTCCGCTCACTGTGGTCCCGCCGTCTGGGGCTGTAGGCTTGCTTGAGACGGCAGACGCGGGCGATGTGGCCCTTCTTTTCGCAATGCCGGCAGACTGCATCGAAGAAACGGCACTCAGATCTCGGTTGGTCGCCTCTGCAACCGGCATACGTGGTCCCTGACTTATGACCCCACTGATTCCGCTGGTCATGTCCCGCCTGGAGCTGGTGGATTTCCTCCTCGTCATCCGAGGTGTCGGAGGCGGAGTGGAATTCGCCATGGTGGTGACTTGCTTTCGGTTGGGCCTCGGTCGCCCGTCCCGAGTCGGTGGTCGCAGCGCGGTCCCCGGCGTCCAATATCCACATGCGGTTTGCCGACTTCCGGGTAGCCTCAGCTGTGGTGGCTTCAGCGATGGCATCGGCGAGGGCGATGTCGCCTTTGGCCATCAGTCGGCTCTGGAGCACGGAATCCCGCAGTCCGAGCACGACTCGGCCCCGAAGGGCCTCGTCCATGTCGGAGAATCCGCACATGCCTCCCAGGTTCTGCAACTCGGCCACGAAGTCGCTGGTGCTTTTGGCTGGTTGCTGGTCCCGCCGGTAGAAGTCATGCCACCTGATGAGGGTGGGCACGGTGGGGGCGTAGTGGTTTCGGAGCAAAGGTTTCGGAGCAAAGGTTTCAAGGTCATCCCAGTCCATCTCCTTGATGTCAGCGGGTTTCGCAAGGGCTTTCGCCATCTTGAACACTGCGGGCCCGCAGTGAGTCAGGAAGACGGTTCGTTTCTTCAGCCCGGTGGCATCCTTCATGTTGCTGCATTCAAGGAACATGAGGAATCTGTCCGTGTAGGATTCCCAGTCCTCGCTAGTGGGCTTGAAGGGCGCGGGTGGTGGGATGCTGGCCATCTCGTCGGTCTTGCTTCCGGCGGACACGTGCTCAATGGGGTTCAGCCTTGGGATCCCATCCTCGTTGCCAGTGTCGTGTCCGTCGGCAAGGAGACCAGGAGGCAGTGACTACTGTTTCAGCTCTTTATTTAAGCCCCAGAACCTAACTGGGAACCAAGGGAAAACTTGCGGCTTTTTATTCTCAAGCCGCGGCGGCCGTGGCCAATGGCACCGCTTTGAATCTCCCGTGATTCGTATCCCCCAATCGCGGGAGATTCTTAGCGGGCCAATCAGCGCGGCTCGCTAGACCAATCAGATTACCCTGCGCTTTGACCAATCAAAGCGTGGGGTTTCAAGAATGTAAATGAAGGTACAGAACACTTTCATTACATCACCATCATCCAGAAAGGCTCAACCAAGCCTGAGACTCAGGACAGCCTACAGAGTTGCCCCTGCATGGCCCCATGGGGGCCTGACAACCGATCAGAATACAAGCTCCAATTCAAATCCCAACAGAGGGCATCAAACATTTGCATTCTCAGCATCTCAGCCCTTCTTTCCTCAACCAAGGCATGTGCTCCTGTCCACCATTAAACCATCTTCCAAGCAGTCACCATGTTTCCAGCATCTTTCTTCCCCACTTGGAACTGAACCCAGAAGGAGATTTCTTCCAACAGAGGCTAGGCAGAAACTTCAGATCTGCTCCCTGTTATTCCAGAGCGTCAGACAGTAGCAATTCGATGGTGCAAATCTCTTGACCTTTTGCAGCACAAGAAGGTTGAGATGTTCTCCTCCTTCTCCTCTGGGTTCCTTCTCCAAAGGAACTCAGATTAATGGATCCCTATCAGGACCCCCCCCCCATACCTGCCATGGATGCAGTCTCGGAGCCCCCAACCTCTTTTCTCCCTCCTTCCATCCCCTCCTCGATCTGGAGGAATAAGCGGCATTCATGGCCTGTGATAGAGTCTGAATGATACTGCAGCGATGAGCGTTATTTATTATCCGTTTCCTGTTCCTTTTCTCCTGGGTCTCCAGTGGGGCTTTCTGGGTGCATCTTCTGCGGCCTTTGACAGAAAAGACATGCTTGGAAAGGGAACAGCAAAAATAATGATCTTGAAACAGATCTTCCACAAAAAAATGGGGTTCAAAGGCAGCATTTGTTGGCCTTTTTTTTGACAGATAACCAAATTTCAAAATACTTTGGATGTATTTGAGAAATCTGTCCTTCTTTATTGTTTACAGTGAAAAATTTGTGAGTATCCAGACTTTCCCTTCAATGCGTCCTGACAAATGCATAAGTGCTTCATGGAAAGGAAGAATTCTGTTCTAGATGGAAATATATTCTATGAAGTGGACAAAGACGTTGATTTGTCTCCACTTAGAGAGGGCCTCCCTGAGGGGTGCTGTATGTCCAGTTGCTGTGAATCGTTTTGATATAACCACACAAATTCCATTCCTGACAAGCATCGGAGGGAAAGTCCTCATGAAATTATCTCCATTCTCTGTGTCTGAAGCAAAGAGGCCAATCAGGGTCCATCTGAAATGGAGGAGCAGCTGGACAATTGCTGGGTTTTGAAATCCTTCTTTGGGGAGCATCTGGTGGAAAAAAGGGAATCTCCTTTTATCACTCAGAGCTTCTGAAGGAATTAGAGCAGTGATCTGAAAAAGTAATGAAGAATGCTGTGTTATAATGTGGTCCAAATCAACTCCAAAATATTACTTATTGACAAACCCAATGTTGTTTTGATGAATATATAAGAATAGTTTGTTCCTTAGTCATGGTTTAAAATATTTAAGACAGAATATTAACAAGATTGTATATAAAAATGGAACGCAAAATCATATTAAAGAAAAAAAACCCAATAAAAATGCAATGTAAATTTCTGTGTCACCCATACAATTCCAAATATTAGATTCAAATTAGCAGATGTTAGATAAAATGTCTGGATCTAAGATATAGGGTTGTATTATATGCTATTTCTGAGTACTAAAACCTCTTTCTCAACTTCTATGTCCCAAATTCTTTGTGAAGGAATTTTTCAGCTTCTTCTCTAGATGTACAAGAGCAAAACTGCTAAAAGAATAATTATGAGTACATGAAATGGATACACATAAGAAAAATTAGAAGAAATAGTAGGACAGTGACTGTAGGCAGATTGGTGCACGTATGCATGCCCCCTACAGACCTCTTAGGAAAGGGGTGAGGTCAATCGTAGACAGTTGTACAATCCAATAAGTCTTTAATTGAAATTTTGTCTGTTTTGGGACTATATGTCTGTTTCATCACTTTAATTTTAACCCAATAATTATATATCCTGAATTTATACAAAGCAGAAATTGTGTAAATTAACAATTATCTATGAGGGCAGGAGCTGAACTCCTTTTATCCATCCCAAAGATACTCTTCTTGGTCTGAATATTTTTTATACATAGACAGGACTATTGCCAACTTGATTCCAATTGGATAAGGCAGATATTATTGATATGTGAAAATGAACATTCTAATCGAGGACCTCAAAACCTGGATAGTTTTTCAATAGTAGAATATTCTGTAGAATATCCTCTACAGGGACCTTATGGCTCTTCAGGCCTTTAATGGTCAATTTGAAGATGAACATAATAGACTAAAACATCGTTGATATGTTCTCTAATATTCTGAAAAGCTGCTCTTGAATTTTATGAAGATATTGGATCTGTTGTTCATCCCCACCACCCCACTCACCTTACCAGATAGAGAAAAACACACAAACCTGTGGGACTTTGTAGGTGCCTACAAATGATGACATCTGGATGGAGATGTCCCTGGTAGCTCCATCAATCAGAGCCAGGAGGTTCTCCTTCCTCCCACAGCCATAATTGGGGACATTGGATTCTCCAGTGGAGAGCATGTCCTGCAAGACATCTGAAGTGTGTAAAGTGTTTATATAGTTGTCATGGATGTTGTAACCAAGTGTGAGATTGTGTAGGAGCTGGGAATTCTTGCTGACCATTTGAATAGCAGAAACTGATTTTAGGGTATTTGTTAGATCAGAACTCTTCCTATTGTAAAAACAATATTCATGTTATTATACTAAAAAAAAACACAAATGTTTTTAAAATATATAATCCTTCACAAAGCTACTAAGCCTTAGGCCAACATTGATCCAAATCGAATGATCAATTATGCAAATGAGAGAGGCAAGTACAATTGTTTCAGTCACTACTTAAACAAACGTCATTATTCAAGTGATGAACTCAGGAATGAACTGAGAAAGGAAAATCATCTGGATTTCATTCAGGTTTTTTAAAAACTCCATCTTTGGATTTTACTCTCTTCCCCAAAGTAAGGCAAAAAAGGGAAGCCATGGAAATCAAAATCATTCAGGAAATTAGACAGGTCCTGAGGTACAAAAATAAGTGAAATAAGAAGAAAAGAAGGAGAGTGTTAGAATTGCACATGGAGGGAGTGCAACTCCATCACCCTGCATGACTTACGAAGGAGAAGGTATGGAAGGAGGGCTGTTGAAAGGCCATATTACAGGTGACACATATGTTTCACTTGTGACCACACCAATGAGATGGTCTCCAGGCCTGTAAAAGCTCCATGGATTGTAGCCATCCTGGTGCTCCAAACTCAATGGGCATTTCCTTCTCAGCTTCCCACAGACTGATGGCGACACCAGCAGCAGCAGCAGCAGAAGCAGGAGGTCCATCATTCATGGCATTAATCAATCCACTTCCTGTTTCTAACACAAATAACAGGAACAGTTGGAAAAATGCAAAGACTCTGAGAAGTGCCAGTGGCTTTCCTGATCTAAACAGAGAACCACTCAGTTTCATCTGCAAAGGAGAGAAAGGTGCAATCAAGAGCAGAGCCTGTGCCTGTCACAAAACTTGGTCCCAGAGAGCTTCACCCAAGGAATTTATCCTTTTCTGATAGAAGATCCTTTTCATGTGGCTTCAATCTGATGTCGACATCGAAGTCTAAAACTGGAGATATAGCATCACAGGTCTCAAAGGCCCAGATGGTCATAATTACAGTGAGAAGCAACTTCTCCTCTTGGTGTTATGTACTGAATTGGAATACTCGAAATCCCCGAGCCTTGATTGGCTAAGGCGCGGGGATTTCTGATTGGCCAGGCGAGCCGCGCTGATTGGCCCGATTGAGGTCTCCCGCGATTGGTTCAAACCAAGAGCGGGAGACTTGAATCGCTGCCATTGGCCGTGGCCGCCGCTGCGAAAGGTATAAAAGCCGCGGGCTTTTTGCCTTTCGCCGGTTCGGTTCTCCCATTGTAAATAAAGAGCTTTGAATGAAAGTCACCGACTCTGAGCTTCTTTTGCGGACACGACACTGGCGACGAGGATGGGATCTCGCCCCTGAACCGAACCCCGTGTCCATCCAAGTACCAGCTCCAGCGGAGAGATGGCGAAAATAGCACCGCCCGCCCCCTTCAACCCCGCCGCTGAGGACTGGGAATCGTACTCGGATCGGTTCCGTATGTACCTGGAATGCGCCGGAATGAAGGACGCCCCGGGCCCGCTAAAACGCGCCGTCTTCCTTACTCACTGCGGACCAGAGGTCTTCCAGATGGCCAAAGCATTGGCCAAGCCGGCAGACGCAACCGCCATGGACTGGGACGTCCTCGAACCTATACTGCGGCGCCATTACGCCCCCGAAGTCCCCATCCTGATACGGCGCAACGAGTTCTACCGCCGAAACCAGAAACCAGACGAAAAATTGAGCGACTTCGTCGCAGAACTATGACGCCTAGGAGGACTCTGCGAGTTTGAAGGTCTGAACAGTCTCATAAGAGACCGTTTCGTGCTCGGCTTATGGGATCCTACACTCCAGAGCCGACTTATGGCCAAGGGCGACATCAGCCTAGCCGATGCCCTTACCGCAACCGCAGCCGCAGAAGCAACCCGCACGTCAGCGGACAGCATGCGAAGATCTGACGCGAAGGGCGGAAACAACAACCCGGCAAGGTCGGCCGACACAAGAAACGAAGCAACCGCACACTACGGTGAATACCAGTCAACCTCCAGCACGTCGGAAGACGAGGAGGACATACATCGCGTGCAGACGGGACGCGGCGACCAACGAAGTCGAAAAGGTCGTAGGTCGAGGACCAACTGCGCCGGGTGCGGCGGCGACCACCCCAGGTCAGAATGCCGATTCTTTGACTCTATCTGTAGGCATTGTGAACGACGGGGCCACATCGCTCGAGTTTGCCGCCAAAAGAAGACCCGCATCCCGCCCAAATGGGAACAGCACGACAGAAGGAGAGAAAGCTCCCCGCCCAGAGCCAGAGAGCGCCAGCCAGACGGTCGGTGGGACCGTACTCAACGATCTCAAAGAAGCGGCGACGGTCGGCGAAAAGAAGAGACCCACCAGACGGTGACCATCGGCCACGCCAATTCCGACGGCGCCAGAAAGGTACACGTAGAAGTCCATATCGAAGGCCAGCCATGCAAAATGGAAGTGGACTCCGGGTCCTACCTTTCCATGATTGCATGGCGCGAAATCAAAAGACTAGTGCCTACACTACAAAAAAGAAACGTGCATACCCAAAAGATCATCATAAAAGACTACCAAGGGAATCGCGTCCCGATAGTGGGCACCAAGAACTTTAATATAACTTACAAAGGCCACACCGAACAACTGCCACTCACGATCATCGACCGCGACCGCCCAAGCCTACTGGGCTTACAATGGTTCGCCCCGCTTAACATCGCGCTGACAGGTGTCAACCACGTCACCATCGAAGCTTGGGAACAGCGACTAACCCAGGAGTTCCAGGAGGTCTTCGATGGAGGCTTGGGCAAGTACCAGGGGCCCCTTATCTCGTTTGACCTAGACCCAAGGGTTCCCCCTAAGCGGCTTAAACCTAGAAGGGTACCATTCGCCTTAAAGCCTAAAATTGACGAGCAGATCGACAAGCTCGTCAAACAAGGGGTATTGCAACCGATAGACCATGCCAGATGGGAGACCCCTATAGAGACCCCAGTAAAGCCAGACGGGTCCGTGAGAATCTGCGGGGACTATAAGGCCACCCTAAATGGCGCGTTGCAACAAAGCGCCTACCCAGTCCCAATAGTGCAACATTTACTGCACTCACTGGGAGGGGGCAAAGTCTTTGCCAAGCTCGACCTCGCCCAGGCATATCAGCAGCTACCTGTGGACGAGAAAACGGCGGAAGCCCAAACAATCGTGACCCATCGGGGGGCCTTCAAGTGTAACCGACTCCAATTTGGAGTCAGCGTGGCACCAGGCATCTTTCAGAGCCTGATGGAACGTTTGCTACAGGGCATCAAGGGGGTGGTGCCCTATTTCGATGACGTATTAGTGGCGGCGCCAAACGAAGCCGAATTAGAAAACCGACTCAGACAAGTCTTAACAAAATTTAAAGAAACAGGACTTAAAGTCAAACGAGAAAAATGCCAACTATGTACAAAGCAAGTAGAGTTTTTGGGCTATCTCCTAGACCGGCATGGCATTCACCCTACGACTAAAAAAGTGAAAGCCATCAAGGAAGCCCCCACCCCAAAGTCCAAAACGGAACTACAAGCGTTCCTAGGCTTACTAAATTTTTATAATGTTTTCCTACCTCAAAAGGCAACGGCGGCGGAACCTTTACATAGACTCCTAGACAAGAAGGCAGCCTGGACTTGGGGGAGACGAGAGCAAGCCGCCTTTCAAAAAACCAAAGACCTCCTCACCTCCGACGCCGTCCTGATGCAATTCAGCGAAACCTTGCCCTTAGCTGTCACTTGCGACGCATCACCTTTCGGCGTCGGTGCTGTCCTCAGCCACACCCTCCCAGACCAGAGAGAAGCACCTATCGCTTTTTTCTCCAGGACTCTGACTAAACCGGAACGGAACTATAGCCAGCTGGACAAAGAAGCTTTGGCTATAGTTGCCGCCGTTAAGCGTTTCCACGAATACCTATACGGCCGCCCGTTCACCATCGTGACGGATCATAAGCCATTGCTGGGCATCCTCGCTGGAAACCGAGCCACGCCGAACATCTTATCACCCCGGATGACAAGATGGTCCGAATTCCTGGCAGCTTACAGTTACGAACTGCTACACAAGCCAGGTAAGAAAATTTCGCACGCGGACGCTTTAAGCCGCTCGCCTTTACCTGACTCTGAACCTGACCCAGCACCAACAACAAACACCCTAAGTATCGAGAGTTTACCTATTACCGCATCAGACATTGCCAGAGAAACCGTTAAGGACAGGCGTCTGGCACGAATCTTACACTGGTTAGAAAAAGGCTGGCCGGAGAAAGACAATGACGAGACTTTTAAAACATTCCGTCAGCGCCAGACGGAACTTTCACTACTGAGAGGATGTATTCTGTGGGGTGACCGGGTGGTAATTCCGGACAGATTGCAAGAGAGGGTATTAGAGATGCTACATGAGGGTCATCCAGGCATCGTCAGGACTAAAGCCCTGGCCAGGAGTTACGCTTGGTGGCCAGGGATGGACAAGCAAATTGAAGCATGGGTCGCCAAATGCCACCGGTGCCAGGAGACCAGATCCAGCCCACCCGCAGCACCTATCCGGGACTGGGAAACACCACGGGGGCCCTGGTCCAGAATCCATCTAGACTTTGCTGGCCCCACAAATGGGCATACTTTTCTAATCACAGTTGACGCGTACTCCAATTGGTTGGAGGTATGCGACATGAAATCCACTACCACAGAGGCCGTCGTTAAAGAACTGTGTAAACTGTTTTCCACACACGGCCTCCCAGACGTCGTCATTTCAGACAACGGGCCCCAGTTCACTTCCATCGATTTCGAACGGTTCCTGGCAGAGAGGGGTATCCGCCACGCATTAACAGCACCGGCGCATCCGGCGGCGAACGGTAGGGCGGAACGGATGGTCCAGTTTACGAAAAAGACCCTCCGGAAAATGGACCACGGGGAGATCAGCGACAAAATCAACAAACTGCTCTTCATACAGCACATCACTCCCAATACCACAACTAACAAGAGCCCTGCAGAACTTCTAATGGGCAGAAAGCTGAGGTCCCCACTCGACAGATTACACCCGACCTATAACCCGGAACGGCCCCCAGACTCCAGCTCCAGGTACCGGACATTTGACCCAGGTGACTTAGTCTATGCAAAGAACATGACGGGGGACCCCCTATGGATCCCAGCCATCATAACTCAAGTCACTGGTCCACGGTCGTACCGGCTCCAAACCATCGATGGGCGAGCCTGGAAACGACATATCGACCAGCTCAGGTCACGAACAGCGACTGACCTCAACCCCCAAGACACGAACCAAGGGGGGAGGGAATACCCGGAGAGACAATCGCAGGAAAAAATAAACCAAAAATACTCACCGGAACACAGCTATCGCGAGTCCCCTCCGGAGAAGAACCACCTGGCCAGCTCTACCGACTCGGAGAAGCCAAGCGGGAGCGGCGAAATCCGTAGCTCAACCGACCCGGTAGGCCCAGGCGGGAGCCACGGCAAAAGAACCGGCCCGATCATCCAGCCGGTTCGCACAGAGGCAGGAGCAGCCAAAAAGATGACCGCTCCGGCCGAGTTACAGCATGCAAGTGAGTTGCGCAGGTCAACTAGGACTCGACGGAGCCCCGCCTACCTGCGTGACTACACCACGTGATGGACCATACCAAGAGGGGAGGGGTGTTATGTACTGAATTGGAATACTCGAAATCCCCGAGCCTTGATTGGCTAAGGCGCGGGGATTTCTGATTGGCCAGGCGAGCCGCGCTGATTGGCCCGATTGAGGTCTCCCGCGATTGGTTCAAACCAAGAGCGGGAGACTTGAATCGCTGCCATTGGCCGCGGCCGCCGCTGCGAAAGGTATAAAAGCCGCGGGCTTTTTGCCTTTCGCCGGTTCGGTTCTCCCATTGTAAATAAAGAGCTTTGAATGAAAGTCACCGACTCTGAGCTTCTTTTGCGGACACGACACTTGGGATCCTGGGATCCATCTGCAGAAGAGAGGCTGGAATAAACCATGTTAGTAAAAATTACAGATATACGCCTGGGGTCACTGTTTTGTTGTGGTTGTGGTCCTTCCTCCCAGTCATGGCAAGTCCAGAAAGTGATGCTGGGGAAGAGAATTCAGCCCCAGGGAATTGACTTCTGCTGTCCTTCAACATGGCCTCTTGTTTCCAGAGATTGCTGGGGAAGATCACCCAGAGTTATGGAGTTTGGTGCCGCTTCTAAGTTAATGCCATTTAACTGTAGTGTTACCTGTCTTCTAATGACAATTGGCACCCTTGAACTCTGCCCAAGGTTAAGAGTAGACCCTATTTGGAATTCTGTTTTATGTCATAATCCCATATATTGATCTTAATTGCAATTGGTTTTAAAATTTCTTGTACTTGTAATGAAATTTCATTTCCCATCTTTTCTAGCAATATTAATTTTGAGATTAAAGCTCATTAAGAAGCAGGAAAGTGACAACTTGTGGACTAGATCATTGCGTACTTCGGGAGAAAATTATAGAATGGATAGAATTTTTTATTTTTATTTTCTTGTCATTCCTGTGTTTTCTTACCATGTTCCTATAATACACCAAGATTCTTTATATTTTGATTTTTGTTAGTTTTTTAAATAAAGAATGGACTGTAAGTTCTGCTGGTGCTATGTATCCATCTCTTTCTTTCTTTCTTTCTTTCTTTCTTTCTTTCTTTCTTTCTTTCTTTCTTTCTTTCTTTCTTTCTTTCTTTCTTTCTTTCTTTCTTTCTTTCTTTCTTGCTATCTAGCTATGTCTATATCTATTTATCCATTCATATCTATTTCTATCTATCTCTATCTAACATCTATCTATATCTACCCATCCATATCTATCGATCTATCTATCTACCTACCTACCTACCTACCTACCTACCTACCATGTTTCTCACAAAATAAGGCCAGGCCTTTTTTTTTTTTGACCCCCGAATAAATGGCTAGGCCGTCTTTTTAGGGGTGACTCCTGCACCTAGAGGGGCCCATATGCACGTACCTCTCCATGAGGCTGCTTCTATCGGCTGACAAAAGCTCCCCCAAAGGCAGAGTCCCCAGCTGCTTCGGGGCAAGTCATGGATGCCCGTGTCTCCTCGCCATTAGGCAATGTCTTTCAGGCGATGGAAGCTCCCCAAGGGAAGTCACCAGCCACTTCGATCAGCCGGTAGAAGCGGTCTCGGGGCAAGCGCAGACACACACTCCTCTCGCCAGGAGGCCGCTTCTATTAGCCGATCTAAGTGGCCAGTGACTGCCCATGGGGAGCTTCCATTGCTCGAGAGACACTGCCTAAAGGCGAGGGGACACGGGCAGCCATGCCTCATCCTGAAGCGGCTGGGGACTCTGCCTTCGGGGAGCTTCTATTGGCTGATGTTCTGTTGGTAGATCGGGGTTGTTAGGAATAACAAGGTTACCTAACGTAGTTTGGGTAAAATAATATACATATAAACTATGATAGTAAGTTTAAGTGTGTGTCACTTTAAACTGCAAAACATGTAATTTTGAGTGCAATTGTAAAACTGCCATAAGAGGGAGCAAGAGAACCTACTGGATTGCTGACTATGCTGGATTGATGGTGATAACTGCGTGTTCCCTGCTGCTGAGTTTTTGAACATTGAAGGAAGAAAGAAGGTTTGACTTCTTTAAATCTCTACTGTGAGGAGATATATTTCTGGACTGATATTTGTCAGTTTACTAACCTCTTTTTCGACACTGGACTTTGCAACTGAATAATCCCCGAACGGACTGAACTAGTGAATGATATATGGACTGTTTGACTATGCTAAAACTCTTACTGGAATAAACTATTTAACTAGCACAGTGTATCTGTTTTACTGAGTGTAAGCTACAAAAACATTTATCTCACATATTTGCCTGCCTGCCTGCCTGCCGTGCACATTCTGCTAGGGTGTATCCCTAACACTGGTTATGGGCCCAGCTGCAGTCAGACTAACCAGGATATAACAGGCTTATATAAAGTGAGAGTTAGTGTATTTACACAATACTGTAAACAGACAGCTGTGTTTTATTAATTATAATTTAATATCTAGAAAAAGGTGGCACAAGTCAATTTACAAAGTTTGTCTCTAATATCCAAACTGGATGGAACAAACTATGTTTCATGGTCTATGAAATGCAGCCTACTTCTATGCAGAGAAGGTTTGTGGAGTATAATTCAAAACCCACCAGAGGTAGATGCTTGGGATCTGGAGGATGAGGATGATGCCCAGAAAATACAAGAATATAAACTGAAGAATGAGCAAGCTCTCTGTATAATAGGACTGACACTCTGTGACCAGCAGCTTGTCCATATTCGTGGAGAAGAAACAGCTGCGAAATGTTGGGAGAATTTAAAGATTTATTTTCGAGACAGTGTAGGAGCACATATAAATCTTACACGAAAGCTGTTCAGAACACATCTTCAAAAGAATGGAGACATGTTGACTCATTTAAACACAATGAAGAGAATTTTTCAGGAACTTATCTTCACAGAACTGCCTCAGGTTTATATAATTTTGTCTTCATTAGATGAGAGCTATGACGACTATGTAACTTCACTGGAAGTACTTGTGGGAATAAACTTTGACTTCAGTATTGGGTAATGATTAGTCTAAGCCCTTATACATACATGTCTGCCTAAGGGTCACTGAAATAAAGCAAGGAAATTAAAAGCAAACAACAGAAACATTTAAGCAGCTCAGATGACTGTAAACAATTCTGTGTAATTATTTTAATCCACAATGTGAATGCTTACTATGTACAAAATTCTCAATAAAAGGGAGCACTAGAATTTGCTCTGGGCTCCCATCCCGAGTACACCAGCCTATGTCTCATTCTTTCCATGGGAGACCACCACAAGGAGAGGCTGGAATAAAACATGTTAGTAAAAATTACACATACACCCCTGGGATCATTGTTCTGTTTTGGCTGTGGTGCTTCCTTCCTGTCAGGGCAAGTCCAGAAAGTGATGCTGGGAAAGAGAATTCAGCACTCAGAGAACTGACTTCTGCTGTCCTTCAACATGGCCTCTTGTCTCCAGAGATTGCTGTGGAAGGTCACCCAGAGCTATGGAATTTGGTGCCGCTTCTAAGTTAATGCCATTTAACGGTAGTGTTGCCTGTCTTCTAATGACAATCGGCACCCTTGAACTCTGCCCAAGGTTAAGATTAGACCGTGTTTGGAATTCTGTTTTATGTCATAATCCCATATATTGATTTTAATTGCAGCCGGTTTTAAAATTGCTTGCACCTGAAATGAAATTTCATTTCCCATCTTTTCTAGCAATATTAATTTTGAGATTAAAGCTCATTAAGAAGCAGGAAAGTGACAACTTGTGGACTAGATCATTGGGTAAATAGGGAGAAAATTATAGAATGGATCGAATTTTTTATTTTTATTTTCTTGTTATTCCTGTGTTATCTTACCATCTTTCTATAATACACCAAGATTCTTTATATTTTGATTTTTCTTAGTTTTTTAAATAAAGAATGAACTGTAAGTTCTGCAGGTGCGATCTATCAATCTCTTTCTTTCTTTCTTTCTTTCTTTCTTTCTTTCTTTCTTTCTTTCTTTCTTTCTTTCTTTCTTTCTTTCTTTCTATCAATCTCTATGTCTATTTATCCATCCATAACTATATCATCTATCTATATCTACCCATCAATATCTATCTATCTATCTATCTATCTATCTATCTATCTATCTATCTATCATCTACCATGTTTCTCACAAAATAAGGCTGGGCCTTATTTTTTTTAACCCCCCAAAAAACAGCTAGGCCATCTTTTCAGGGGTAATTAATTTCCTCCCCTACCTAGAGCAGCCCATACGCATGTACCTCTCCATGAGGCCATTTCTATCGACCAACGAAAGCTCCCCAAAGGCAGAGTCCCCAGCCACTTGGGGGCGAGGCATAGCTTCCCGTGTCCTCTCACCATTGGGCAATGTCTTTCAGTCGATGGAAGCTCCCCAAGGGCAGTCACCAGCCACTTTGATCGGCCGGTAGAAGTGGCCTCGGGGCTTCCATTGCCCGAAAGATACTGCCTAATGGCAAGGGGACATGGGCAGCCATGCCATGCCCTGAAGGGGCTGGGGACTCTGCCTTCGGGGAGCTTTCGTCGGACAATAGAAGCGGCACCATGGTGAGGGGAGTGTGTGTGTGTGCTCGTCCCAAGGCCACTTCTACCGGCCGATGAAGTGGCTGGTTACTGCCCATGGGGAGCTTCCATCATCCGAGAGATACTGCCTAAAGGTGAGGGGACACCGGCAGCCACGCCTCATCCTGAAGTGGCTGGGGACTCTGCCTTCGGGGAGCTTCTATCGGCTGATGTTCTCTCGGTAAATCGGGGTATTCTCGCCTAGGCTACCTGCAGGGCACTCCTAAAGGCAAATTTTCTCCCCACCCACCCCCGCCCTTCTCCCCATTTCTCTTCACCTTGTGTAGTTCTAACGAATGATGTCAGGATTGGCGGGGAAACGCATGGTTTAAATAGGCCTAAATTTTGGGGGTGGGGCTTAATTTCACATGCTTAGAAATCATGCTGGGCCTTCCTATTGGTGGACGCCGTATTGTTGGAGAAACACGGTATCTATCTATCTATCTATCTATCTATCTATCTATCTATCTATCTATCTATCTCTATATCTATTTATCCATCTATTTTATCTCTATCTATCTATCTCTATCTATCATCAATCTATATCTGCCTGTTATATATCACCTTTCCAAGGAAGATGAGAAGTCCAAACTCCGACCAAATACAGGCAGGCAAGAAGATTCAGTATTTACAGAGTTAATTCCTTTAAGCAGGCAATGTTCTTGGCAGTATCACACATGCTGCCTGCCAAGTCCAACAAGATAACCAGAAATATTAATCACGAAAACATTCAAGAAACAAGATACACCGAAGCTCGACAGAAAATTCACACTTTGTCCCATACAGAGTTCTCAGAGAAAACACACCCACTTTTTTTCCCTGTGGGGTGTGTCTCCATGACTCAGCTCACTCCCTCATTCGTCCACACCTCCTACGCTGCAGCTCACACTTTTTCCTGCGACTCTGCCTGGCATCAAGCCAGCATTCGTCTTCTTGATTCTCTGTCAGAGGCTGCTCCGATATGCCCTCCTTCTCCTGATTAGCCTCAGGCTGTCCCTCTCAGTTATCTGCCAACACCTGAGGCATAATCAGGGAGGAAGGCATTGCTGAAGAGGAAGTTCCTGGGGAGGAAGGCATTCCCAATTCCACCTCCTCATCTTCCGAGTCCTCTTCCTCTAACAATGCAGACTCAGGACTCAGAGCCACAACATCTACCCATCCATCCATCCATCCATCCCTATCTCTCTCTCTCTCTCTCTCTCTCTCTCTCTCCCTACCAATCTCTCTATTTATCCATCCATATCTATCTCTATCTATCATCTATCTATATCTACCCATCCCTATCTGCCTGCCTGCCTGCCTGCCTGCCTGCCTGCCTGCCTGCCTGCCTGCCTATCTATCTATCTATCTATCTATCTATCTATCTATCTATCTATCTATCTATCTATCTATCTATCTATCTATCTATCTACATATCTAAATATCTATACATCCATCCATCCATCCATTCAATTTACTGGCCTCCCATCTTATCACAGGGAAACCCTACAAAGATGGCGGTGATGACCACAGTGTGGTGGATGGTGCAACCTGGTTTCTAGTGACGTGATTTCTGGAGATCGGGTGGCTTTTCCTCTGTTGTGGGGATCTTCTATTTGGGGGGGAGGGACCCCTCTGACCTTCCCAATTTTAGGGGCTCAGCCTTTCTATCCCCAAAAAGGTGCTGTTGGAACTCCTTTGTTCCTGGTTTATTGGCATCCCTTGTTCAGGGAGGATGTTTTTTCACTGGGGGAGACATTAATATGGACTTCTTGGCCCAGAAGGGGAACCAGGGAGCTGAGTGGGAGGGGGAACTGAAGGGACAAGCAGGCCCACCCTGGCAGGGAGGAGCAGAGGAAGGCCCGTATCCCAGGCCCACCGCTTGGAAGTTCTCCCCCTGAACCTCCCTCAGATCCTGCTCTCAGGGCCTGCAGACCAGATCCTGGGTGGCTTCAGTTTCAAGCTGTGGCTTTTCAGGGCCAGGTTGATGTGCGATGAGACTCTCTTTTCCTCCAGGAGGTTCCCAGCCGTGTCTGACCGAAGCCGGGTGAGGCCCAGAGGGGAGGAAGCCCCTCCTGGGTCAGGAATGAGCCTACCCCAACTTCTGGGTTTTTCCCAGGGAGACCCCAGAGGAGGGAAGAGGGGGCTGTGGTCATCCAGGATTTCTCACAGGTCCTGAGGAGGTTCCACGGGGAGTTCTGGCTTCTCTCAGGGGGGCTGTGTGTTGTGTGAACAGGGTCCTCGGCAGAAGAAAAGGGCCCCCAATGCAGGTAGTCCTCGCCTTATTGCCATAACTGAGCCCAACATTTCTGTTGTTTAGTGAGACATCCATCAAGTGAGTTTTGCCCCATTTGATGGCCTTTTGTTCTACAGTCATTTAGTGAATCATTGTAGTTGATAAGTTAGGAACCTGGTCATTAAATGAATTTGGCTTCCCCTTTGACTTTGCTTGTCAGAAGGTCATAAAAGGGGATCACAATGGCCCTGGGATGCTAGTACCGTCATAAACATGAAACTGTGGCCAATTCTGAATTCTGATCTCTGCATTTGATGCTGCAAAGGTCATTAATTGTGAAAAACAGTCCTAAATCCCATTTCTCAGTGCGGTTGTAACTTGGATCGGTCACTAAATGAATGGTTGGAAGTCAAGGCCTGCCTGTGTATCTCCTCTTGATCAGCTTCTCTCCCAGGAATTCATTTTCTTCTGAGTCCCCATCATCCACTGACTCCTCAGCCAACAGTTTCAACTTCTGGAAACAAACCATGGTTAAGAGGTGCAGGTGTGAATGCAGCCACTGGGAAAGAGACTGGGTTCAGTGGGTCGTGTGGATCACACCGGAGTCTGTTGGGTGGGGTGGGTGTTGTATATGCACTATATTTAATAAAGTATGAGCTTGAGGTAAGTGCAGGGTTCTGGCCACTTCTGATTGGCTGTTAGGCGGCCAGATCGGATTGGTTAGTTCTGAGGAATCCGATTGGCCCTTAACAGAGAGTTCTTATTGGTTGAAAGAGCTAGCGTTCATAGCTCGTTATTGGATAAATCTTACAAGGGTTGCCTATATAAGGCAGAGTTCACTGTTGTTGGATTGAGAAGTCACTATGTAAATAAAGAGCTGAAGTTCACCGTTCAGAGGCTGTCTCCATTTTATTTCAATCCATGCTCAATACTTAACACTGACGACGAGGGTGGGATTTGGAGACGTCTGAACCGAAGAAGCCAGGAAGCAACACCGAGCACGTGACAGACGACGCCAACAATGGAACCATGTTCGGCGGCATCGTACCACCTGCTCCGTTCGATCCAAACCAAGAGGATTGGGAATCCTACATGGATCACTTCCAAATGTTTCTCGAGACGAACAACTTAAAGGACGCCACGCCAGCAAAGAAAAGGGAGTTTTTCCTGACGTATTGCAGCCCAGCTGTATTTAAGATGGCTAAAGCACTCGCCAAACCTCAAGAAGTGAAGGCCATGAGCTGGGATGACCTCGAACCCATCCTGAGAGGCCATTACGCGCCAACCGTGCCTACGCTCGTGAGACGCCACAAGTTTTATCAGAGGAACCAACGAAAAGGGGAAAACATGGCCGATTTCATGGCGGACCTCCGAAATTTAGGGGGCCTCTGCGGGTTCGCCGATTTAGAAGAGGCAAAAAGAGATCGAATAGTTCTGGGACTAGATGCACTGGGCCTGCAAAGCAAGCTGATGGCGAAAGGCGACATCAGCCTTGCTGACGCCATCGCCGAAGCGACGGCAGCAGAGGCGACCAAGAAGTCGGCTGCACAATTACGGCAAAGCCACACTCCGGTACCACAACCGGCCAGCGAAATCTCACCTAGTTCAGAAGGGCAGCTGGTGACAACGCACCACGAGGACCTCTCTTCGTCGTCAGACACCGACGAAGAAGGGGTCCATCGACTGCGGTCCGACTGGGACCCTCGCCCGAAGCCCTTACGCCCTTGCGCTGGCTGTGGAGCCAACCATGCCAGGTCCGAATGCAAATTCCGCGATGCACTCTGCCATGAGTGCGGAAAACAAGGCCACATCGGGCGGGTCTGCCGCAGCTTGCCAGGACTCAGCCAGGCCTCCAAAGGGCCTAACTATTGCCAATCGACAGGAAGCTGTCCTATAAGGCGAACGCCAGTAAACCACTCCTACAGAAATCCAGCCTTGCAGAGAGAAGAGGCTCACCATACTATCACTATCGGTCACGCCTCAACCTTGGACACTAAGAAAATCTGCGTCACGATAGCCATCGAGAACCAGCCATGCCACATGGAAGTTGACTCGGGATTGTCTCTCTCGATGGTGTCTTGGAAGACACTAAAGCAACTCATCCCCACTATTCAATGCCAAGACCTCCAATTTCAATGCCTCATCCTCAAGGACTACCAAGGGAATCGAATCCCCGTTGTCGGGTCCTGCCGAGTCCGAGTCTCCTTCAAGAAGCATACAGCGTACTTACCTCTAATGGTCATCGATAGAGATAGGCCTAGTCTATTAGGCCTCCAATGGTTTGCGCCACTCGGCATTGAAGGGGCCGGCGTGAACTGAGTCAGTGGTTGTGAGTGGGAGGAAGACCTTATCTCTGAGTTCAGTAACGTCTTCGCAGACAGCTTAGGCGAGTATAAGGGGACCCCGATCTCATTCAGTCTAGATCCAAAAGTAGCTCCCATTCTTTTGAAGCCTCGTCGAGTTCCGTTCGCTCTAAAATCAAAAATCGACGAACAACTCGACAAGCTAATTGCTCAAGGGGTGTTGAAGCCCATCGATCACTCTCCATGGGAAACCCATATTGTAACACCCATTAAGCCAGACGGGTCAATCCGAATTTGTGGGGACTACCGGGCCACTTTGAACCACGCCCTACAGCAGAATGCGTATCCAGTTCCGGTGGTGCAGCACCTCCTCCATTCCTTGGGGGGCGGGAAGGTTTTCGCTCAATTAGATTTAGCTCAAGCTTATCAACAATTACCAGTGGATGAAAAAACGGCTCAGGCCCAAACTATTGTAACGCACAGGGGTGCCTTTAAATCTACCCGACTGCAATTCGGAGTTAGTGTAACCCCGGGGATCTTCCAGAGCCTTATGGAAAGGTTATTACAAGGAATCAAGGGCGTGGTCCCTTATTTTGATGACGTATTAATTGCAGCCCCTACCAAAAAAATCTTACAGGACCGTTTGAAATGCATTCTAAAAAAATTCCAAGATTCCAGACTTAAGGTGAAAAAAAATAAATGTCAATTGTATACTGACAGTGTTGAGTTTCTAGGGTATCGGATTGACAGCCAGGGCATTCATCCTACCGAGAGTAAATTAAAAGCGATCAAAAACGCTCCCAGGCCACGCAACAAGGCCGATCTCCAGGTGTTCTTAGGCCTCATCAATTTCTATAATGTATTTTTACCGCACAAGGCAACTGTTGCTGAACCGTTACACCGGTTATTAGATAAAAAAGCATTGTGGGTATGGGGTTACCAGGAAGAACAAGCGTTTCGGAATGTTAAAAAACTGCTCACATCTGACTCTGTACTTATACAATATAACGAGACCTTGCCGTTAGTTATAACCTGCAATGCATCACCTTTCAGAGTGGGCACCATTTTGAGCCACGTACTGCCTAATGGGAACGAAGCCCCTGTTGCATACTTTTCGAAGACTATTTCAAAAGCAGAGCGGAACTATGGACAAATTGATAAAGAAGCCCTCGCAATCATCTCAGCTGTAAAAAAAATTTCATGAATACATGTATGGGAGGATCTTTATTATTGTAACTGACCACAAACCGTTGCTAGGGATAATAGCCGGGGACAAGCCAACCCCCTTCATATTATCCCCTAGAATGACCCAATGGTCAGAATTCCTAACTGCTTATAATTATCGGCTGCAATATCGCCCGGGGAAAGCCATTCCCCATGCCGACGCATTAAGCCAAGCACCGCTTCCAGAGACTCTCGACGATCCGGCACCAACAGCAACCACATTGCAAATCAAAACACTCAACTTTCCGCCTATAACCACCTGAGACATCGCGAGAGAAACCAAACGAGACCACACCCTAGCTCGAGTCCTAGGCTGGGTAGAACGTGGATGGCCATTGGACCAAATACCAGATGACTTCGCACCATTCAAATCTCGAAAGACTGAACTTTTCTCCCAAAAGGGCTGTATCATCTGGGGCGATAGAGTTGTTGTACCAGAATGACTCCGGAAGACGCTGCTGCGAATTCTGCATGAGGGCCACCCCGGCATTTTGTGAATGAAGGTGCTTGCACGGAGCTACGCATGGTGGCCGGGCATGGACCGGCAAATCGAGCAGTGGGTTAAAGCGTGTCCCAATTGCCAACAAGTCAGCAACGCCCCACCAAAAGCCATGCCTACTGAATGGGAGACACCACGTGGACCCTGGTCCAGAATCCACCTGGATTTTGCGGGGCCAACCAAGGGCTATACCTTCCTGCTTACAGTCGACGCCTACTCCAATTGGCTAGAAATTCATCGTATGACGACTACGACCTCCGAGGCGGTGATCAAGATTCTAAGCAGACTCTTTGCAACCCACGGATTGCCAGACGTCCTGGTGTCCGAAAACGGGCCACAGCTTACTGCACTAATGTTTGAGCAGTACCTCGCTGACCGCGGCATCTGCCATGCGCTCACCTCGCCTGCGCACCCTGCAACCAATGGCCGAGCTGAACGCATGGTCCAATTTGTAAAAAAGACCTTGCAAAAGGTAGACTATGACAATATCGACGACAAGGTCAACCAAATTCTCTTTTTGCAACACATAACTCCACATAGCATCACCGGCAGAACTCCCGCCGAACTACTGATGGAATGAAGACTCCGCTCCCACCTCGACCGGTTGCACCCTGCTTACGAACCGGAAAAGCCAATAGGATCCAGCGGCCGCTGTCACATCTTCCAGGTAGGAGACCTTGTTTACGCACGAAACTTATCGGGCGACCCGATATGGATAGAGGCAACAGTAGTATGGGTGACCGACCCCAAATCCTACGTGGTGAAATGCTGTGACAATAGACTGTGGAAACATCATATCGACCAATTGCGGTCACGACTCGCAAACAGTCAGTCAACAACTCCCCCATGACCAAACCGAGGGGGGGGGGAGGTACAGAAGAAGATGAAGTTCCAGGGAACCCGCTGGAAGGGAACGATGAACTAAGTGATACTCAGGAAATGGAGCAGGAAGGAGAAACGTTTGCACCGCAGGAAATTGCAGCTGAGCAAGAGGCAGAACCACTGCCAAACAACAATCTACCTCAAAAGAATTGCAACCAACCAATCCAATGAAAATCCGAAAGACTTAAAAGACAACTGTCCTATCTAAGGGACTATATAACTACACCGGAATTAAGAAGCCAGGGGGAAGAGGTGTTGTGTATGCACTATAGTTAATAAATATGAGCTTGAGGTAAAGTGCAGGGTTCTGGCCCTGCACTTCTGATTGGCTGTTAGGCGGCCAAATCGGATTGGTTAGTTCTGAGGAATCGATTGGCCCTTAACAGAGAGTTCTTATTGGTTGAAAGAGCTAGCGTTCATAGCTCGTTATTGGATAAATCTTACAAGGGTTGCCTATATAAGGCAGAGTTCACTGTTGTTGGATTGAGAAGTCACTATGTAAATAAAGAACTGAAGTTCACCGTTCAGAGGCTGTCTCCATTTTATTTCAACCCATGCTCAATACTTAACAGTGGGGGTTCAATCCTGAGGGACCCTGAGTTCCAGTGCTGTCTAGGACTCCAAGCCAGCTAGGACGCTCTGGGCCAGCCGCTCTCTCAGAGCCCTGGGAAAGAGGCAATGGTAACCGCTTCTGAGCAGCTTGGCCAAGATCTCTGGGCCGGCGTCCCCTGGGGCTTTCCAGACAACCTTCCCACCCAGCTCGCCGAGGCTGAGGGGCCTCTCTAGGCCTGGCTTCCTCCTTGCCGGTCAAGCGACCTCCAATGGGCTGGATTCAGAGAGGGTTTGGCAGGGGGCTGTGCTGTGAGGAGGGGGCACAGAGGGGTCCTGCAGTGTCAGGGGGTCTGCAGGGGGTCTGCCCCCTTCCTAGTGAGGGCAGGGAGGGAGAGGGGCTGAGGGAGAGGGAGGCAGGGGGAGCCCCCACCCCATCTGGTCTGGGAAGCTCAGGTGCTATTGGAATCATTGCAGTTTATACTGTTGGAACCCAGTCTTTAAGTGAATGTAGCTTCCCCATTGACTTTGCTTGTCAGAAGGTCATAAAAGGGGATCACAATGGCACAAAAGCCTGCCCCTGAGGGAGGGGCCCTCCTAGGGGCTAGTGGGATGCAGTGGGGAAGGGAGGTCAGCCTGGGCGCCTGCTGCCAATTTCCCTCTGGGGCAACCAGGTGCTTCTTCCTCCTGCTGCTCTGGTAAGTGGGGCACCCCATGGAGGGGGCTCCCTTGGGCCTTGATGGGCAGATGGGGGGAACTTCTGCATGGGGGCCCAGGGCAGGGGGGCAGCAAATGGGGGAAGGGATCCCCAGGTTGCATCTCTTGCCAAGATCTGAGTCTGGCGTGCCAGCTTTGCACCTGGCAGGTGGGGGCTGCTGTTCCCCCAGGTGTGAAGCCCACCAGCTCCTGGTCCTGGCCAGAAGGGAGGGCCAAGGCTGGAGGAGAGTCTCTTGATCCTTTCAGAAGTCAGGAAAAGGCTTTCTGGGTGAAAGGAGACCCCAGAATCAGGGAGGCCAGGCTGAAGCCCCAGAGCTCTACCCCCCCCCCCCCCGAATCTCTACCTGTGCCTGAGCTCATTTCCCTCAGAACCCCGAAGGGGCTTCCAGGCCGTTTCTTTCCCAGGGAGGTGGAGTAGGAAGATGGATGGATGGACAGAGGGAAAAGAGGCAGGAGGGGAATCGCATGGAAGGAGGAGGAGGAGGAAGAGGAGGCTGGGAGAAACTTCCCTGCAGCTCTGCCAGGACTTTTTTGGGAATCCTCCTCTTCCCTCCCTTGTGTGACAGTTTCTCTCTTTCCTGGGCAGAGGGTCCTCGACCTTCAATGTTCTGTTTGGTGACCATTCAATGCCACAGTGGCACTAAAAAAGTGACTTAGGGCCCCTTTCCACCCTTGTGGCCCTGGCAGTCTCCCTGGGGTCCCAGGATTTACATTTAAACAACCGTCTCACACTTATGAAGGCTGCAGTGTCCTGGGAGGGTGTCATGTGATCCCCTTTTGTGACCTTCGGGTGAGCAAAGTCAGTCGAGAAGCCGGATATGCCTAAGAACTGTCTGTCTCACCTACCGTCTGCAGCCATTTGCTTAGCAAACAAGGCCACAAATGTCATAAAGTGGGTCAAAGTTCACATAACAGACATCTCCCTGGGCAACACGAGTTTTGGGGCTCCATGGTGGTCGTAAGTGGAGGACTCCCTGCATCGTCGGTTTTTCCTTCCTGGAGGTTTCAGGGCTGCCTTTTGAGGCCACCTCAAGGGCTTCTCCAGGCTGCCTTTCATTGGGCCCCCCACCTCTCTTCTTGCCAGGACCCCCAAGAAAGGGGTTGGGGGCCGCCTGGAAGCCCCAGGTCTTCTGGTTGTGGGGATGTGGTGCTTATAGTGGGCTCTGCGGCCCCCTTCAGCCTCCCCACCTCCGAGGCTCTGAAGGTGCCCTGGGGGTCCCTGTGTCCCAGGTCTCCAGTCATTGGGGTTTTTTACTTCCATGCACCCCTTGGCCCAGGAGGGAGAACTGGGGGTCTGAGACAGGAGGGGAGAGTGGAGGAGATGGGGGCAGGGGGGGCAGGAAGCACCAGACACCCAGGGCAGCCCCATTGCCCAGAGCAGGAGGAAGAGGATCCCTGCAGGCTGGAAAAAGAGGAGGGGCTCTCACCCAGGCGGCCCAGGGGGGAAGGGGAGCTCCAGAGCCAGAGAGGGAGGCAGAACTGGCTGGGCTTCTCCCCAGCCACCTCCTCGGGTGGTTTCCTGGCTGTGTGGCTGGGAAGGCCGGCTTCACCGTGGTTGTCCAGCCCCTCCTTAGGAACCTCCAGGTGGGATGAACCCTCCACCTTCCTAGGGAGGCCATCACATGCTTGCAGGTCTCTGCAGATCCTGGCTTGTCTTCCCCCCCCCCTCTTGAAGACCCCTGGAGAACTGGGCTCATGGCAGGCGATTCAAGGAGGGAAGGGCTCAGTCTTGGATTCAGCCACCCGGAAGTGCCACTCAGAAAGTGTCACCTTAGATATTCCAACCAAGTTGCTTTTTTAGGATGTTCTACATTTAATGGAGGAACCCCAATATCTTTATTAGCAAGTGTGGGATGAAGGGCAACATTTTGTAGAGGTTATCAAGCTGGCTGAGAAAATGACCCCAAAGACATCTCCTCAGACGCTCCTCTGGAAATGACCATCAAATATTTAATTTGGCCACCCTGTTCTCCTCCATTGGATTCACCAACATTTTAATTAATGTCTTTGATGAAGGGAGAATGTCCATGTCAGCCCTCAAGATACCTTCTCTGTTGCTTTTCTGCTATTATTTCATTATTTCTCTGGGCTGTCATGACAACAGTGGGAGGGGGGATTTTGCTAGGGAAGAAGACTGGAGGTGTTTGCATTCCTTGCTGGGCTAGCAAGGGGAGGGGGGATTCTTGTCTTTAACTTTCCATTTCTTGGTTATCTTCTGTCCTCTTTTGCGCAACTGCGAACTTTTATCAAAATATGTCAAGGTCATTTTTTTTTTTTTTAAAGTTTTTATTAATTTTCTACAAACAAACAAGACAAACAAAACATAAAAACATCAAATCTTATATATACATCCAGTGTGTCAGTTGGTTCATCATTTTTGTGCATTCATTCTGTAGTCTCAATTACAATTATGTTACATAACAACTCATATTGTCAATCCAAACTTATATATCCCAATATCACTAAAAAAAGAAGTTTTTGACTATATTTTTAATCATTTATGCTTAATGAGCTAACAATACTTTAAACCAGTTTACTCTATAACAAATCATCTAGTCATATCAAATCAATCCTAAAAAATCCTTTATAAATATAATAGCAAATAGCAAAATAATGACAAAATAAAGATATTCCTTACTATCTAGCATTCTAAATATTCTATTATCGTATTTTGTCATCTAGCCATTTATAAAAAAGATCCCAAATTTCATAAAATTGTTTATCCTCTTGCTCTCTAATTTCAAATGTCAATCTGCTCATCTCAGCACATTCCAATATTTTCTTAATAATTTCTTCCTGTAATGGTATTTTCTCATTCTTCCAATTTTTAGCAAATACAATCCTGGCCGCTGTTAATACATTTACAATCAGGTATTTCAAATCTTTACTATATATATCAGGTAAAATTCCCAATAAGAAGATCTCTGGTTTCAAATCTATATGTTTCTTTGTCATTTTTTCCAACCACATGCGAATTATAGTCCAATATTTTCTAGCATCCTCACAAGTCCACCACATATGGTAATACGAGCCGGGTATCTGATGACATTTCCAGCATTTTTCAGATTTGTTCTTAAACATTCTTGCTATTCTTGTCGGAGGAAAGTGCCACCTGTAAAACATCTTATACAAGTTTTCTTTATATGCTGTTGACATTGTCATTTTATAATTTTGAGACCACAATTTCTGCCATTTCTCCAAATCAATCCCATATCCAAAATTCTTCCCCCAAACAATCATAGTTTCTTTGACTTGTTCTTCCTCTAATTTCATTCCCAGTAAATAACCATATAATTTTTTAATCACCTTCTCATCAGTACCCATCAAGATCTTATCTAAATCAGTCTGTTTATCATAAAATCCCTCCGTTTTAGAATCTTCATCATACCTTGAGTGTATTTGTGCATATGAAAACCAATTCATCCTTATACCTTGTTCTTCTAAGTTTTGGATCGATTTAAGTTCACCCTTTTCATCCAAAAGTTCCCCATATCTAACTGTTTGTTCCTTCTTGTAAATTATAGGATAGGAAAATGCTTCAATGGTCGATAACCAAACTGGAATTTTCAAATAACATTGTCTTTTTATCTTCTCCCAATTTAACCACAAAGACTCCCGTACATAATGTCTTCTAAAATAACCCTGTGTTTTAGTTCCCTTATACCATAAAAAAGCATGCCAACCCAACAGCAAATCATGCCCTTCTAATGTCAACAACCTATGTTTCCTTAATGTTATCCATTCTTTGACCCACATCAAACTTGCAGCTTGATAATACAATTCCCAATTAGGCAGACCAAAACCTCCTCTAATTCTAGCATCTTGCAAAAGCTTTAGCTTTATTCTCGCTTTTTTACCTTGCCATATAAACTTCAACATAATTTTATTTAAATCTTCAAAATAGTCTTTTCCAAGCCTTATTGGTATTGTTTGAAACAAAAATAAAATTCTAGGTAAGATATTCATCTTAATTGTTGAAATTCTCCCTATTAATGACAATTGCAAGTTTTCCCACTTCTTCAAATCTGTAGCTATCTGTTGTTTAAGTTTAATATAATTATCCTCCTTTAATGTGCTACATCTTGTTGTCAAATATATCCCCAAATACTTAACCTTATTTGTAACTTGAATTTTCAAAAGATCTGCCAATTCTTCTCTCTGTCTCAATAACATATTCTTTGTCAAAATCTTTGTTTTATCTTTGTTTATTTTCAAACCAGCCACCTCACCATATGACTCTATCCTTTCCAGTAACTTTGGAGCTGTTTCAATCGGATTTTCCAAAATAAAAGCTAAATCATCAGCAAAAGCTTGTAGCTTAAATTCTTCCTTCTTAATTTTCATTCCTTTTATGCTTTTATCATCCCTAATATTTCTATTCAAGACTTCCAAGGTCAACACAAATAGCAAGGGAGATAGGGGGCATCCTTGTCTTGTGCCTTTTCTTATATTAATAAGATCTGTAAGTTCCCCCTCCATCATTACCCTTGCTGTCTGTTTATTGTATATAGCTTCTATTGCTTGAATAAATTTTTTAGCAAAACCCATCTGCTCCAATAATAATAACATAAATCTCCAGTTCACGTTGTCAAATGCTTTTTGAGCATCTAGGAATATCAAAGCCATTTGCTTTTCAGGATGAGCCTCATAATATTCCAAAGTGTCCAAGATTACTCTCATATTGTCTCTAATTTGTCTCTTTGGCAGAAATCCATTTTGATCTGAGTGAATAAAATTATTTAAATATTTTTAAGTCTTTCTGCTAAGATTGAAGCAAAGATTTTATAGTCTGCATTCAATAAAGAAATAGGTCTATAATTCTTAATTTGCAATGGGTCAGTCTCTTCCTTTGGTATAAGTGTAATATAAGCCTCTGACCATGTTTTAGGTATCATCTTTTTTAACATAACTTCATTCATAACTTCTAACAATGGGATGCTCAATAATTCTTGAAATGTTTTATAGAATTCTACTGGAAGCCCATCTGGGCCCGGAGCTTTCCCATTATTTTGTCTCTTAAATGCTTCATTTAGTTCCATCATTGTTATATTGCTTTCTAGCATTTCTTCAGTCTCTTTAGGTATCTTTGGTAGATTAGCTTCCTGTAAATACTGTTTGACTTTTCCTTCATCAATATTCTCTTGTTTATATAATTGCCCATAAAAATCTCGGATAATTTCTTTTTTCTCCTTATTCCCATAACAAACTTGGCCTTGTCCATCTATTAACTTCAATATTTTTCTTGATTCCTTCTCTTTTCTCAATTTATATGCTAGCCATCTACCTGGTTTATTTGCATCTTCAAAATAATTCTGTTTAGAGTTTCTAATTTTCTGTGCCAATTCTTCTTTCTCTATTAAATCCATTTTATGTTTAATTACATCCAGCTTCAATTTAATATCCTTTTTCTGTGGCATTTTCTGTAATTCTTTTTCAAGAGTTTTATACTCATTTTCCAAGGCCTGAGAAGCTTGCCTTTTCCTAATATTCTTTTTTCTTGTATAATCTATTATCAAACCTCTAGCATATGCCTTCATAGTGTCCCACACATTTTGCGTTGAAGTATCCTCTTTTTTATTTTCTCTAAAGAAAAAAGCCAATTCCTTCTCCATCCATTGTGTAAAATCTTTCTCCTTTAAAATAGTATTATTTAATGTCCATCTCGATCTTTTTTTTTGTCCCTTCCATTTAATTGTCATTGGGCTATGATCTGCCCAGGTACTTGTTTCAATGCTTGTTTCTTTAATATTAGATATTAGTTCTGTTGAGATCCAAATCATATCTAATCTGGACCATGATAAATGTCTATTTGAATAAAAAGTATATTGTTTAGCTTTAACGTTTCTTTCTCTCCAAATATCTTTTAAAGTTAATTCATCTGTCATTTTAAAAAAGGACCTTGGGAGAGCCTTTCTATTTTGCTTTGTTGTTGTTGCTATATAGTCCAGTTTATTGTCCACAATTCCATTAAAATCTCCCATCATAATTATATTAACATAGTCCAGTCCAATTATTTTCATGTGCAGTTTTTTATAAAACTCTTCTTGTTTATCATTCGGAGCATAAATTGCAATCAAGAGTATTTTTATGTTATTATCCATTATTTCTACCATTAATACTCTTCCATCTTCATCCGAGTAGATCAATTTTGCTAGAATAGCCTCTTTAATATATAAAACCACACCTCTTTTCTTACATTGAGTCAAAGAGGTAAATATTTTCCCTAATTTTGGCTGTAATAACAATTGTTCATGTTGTTTTTTAATGTGAACTTCTTGTAAACAAATTATATCAAATTTTAATTTCTCTAATTTATGAAAAGTTTTCCTTCTTTTAACAGCTGAATTAAGTCCGTTTATATTCATTGTAATCAGTTTTTTTTCCTCCATGATTATGCTTTATATTTAGGTCTAACAGCTCTCGTGGATCTCACTTCACGCTGTTCTTTATTATCAATCTGTCCCCCTATTGCTCCTTTCTCTTTTTCAGTCTCCAGTTGTTCATCTTGAAACTCAATTAATGAAGCCTCTTTCTCTGCTTCCTCTCTTCTTCCTCCGAAAAATTCTGCATGAAAAAGTTCTGCTTTCTCAATTGAGTCAATTCTATGTCTCTGCTCTTGCCACGTAAACATTAATCCTTCTGGAATCAGCCATCTATAATTCACTTCATTTTCCAATAGTATTTTAGTCAGAAATTGATATTCTCTTCTCATCTCTCTCACTCTTCTAGGTATTTGTTTCAAAACCACAACCTCTTTACCCTTGTATTTCAGTGTTTTCTCTCTTGCTACTTGTAATATTTGCGTTTTAATGGATTTTTTGGTAAATCTAATATGAACTTCCCTGGGTAATTTGTTTCTCATCGCATATCTTGTATAGACTCGATATATCTCATCTATTCCATCCATCATCTTTTCCTCTGTAATTTCCAAAGCATCTGCCAAAATTTCTATCATTACCGCTGCCAAATTTTCTCCTTTTTCCTCCTCTATATTTTGAAATCTGAGGTAAAATTCTGACCTTTCCATCTCCCACCTCAGCATCCCACCTTTTTCTTGTTCGACCGCTATTAATCTGCTGTCAATATTTTCAATCTTCTTCTCTCTTTGTTTTCCTTCTTCCTCAATTTTTTGGAATTTCTCCTCATACTTAACCATCATTTGTTTAATATTTTCCACTTTTTCATCAGTCTTCTCTATTCTTTGTTCAATATTTTCTGTTCTTTGTTCAATAATATCTAATTTTGTCTTAAGTTCTTGAATTCCTTGCATAATCATCTGTAACTGTAAAGTTATTTTTTCTTGTTCCTTATCTTGCTTCAACATTGTCTGAATTAAACGTTGTCCTCCAGCTGGTGGGGAAGCAGAGGTAGAAGCAGCAATGCCAGATGGTATTGGTTTCTTACTCATTTCAATGTTTGCAAAACTTCAAATTCTTCTTAACTTTTAACCCAACTGGTAGGGCAGCCAATTATAATCCAAAATGGAGAACTCCAATAGTAAAAAACACGAAACCAAAGAGGAAACAGAAAAAAAGGAAGAGGAAAGATCTTCGGGTTCTTCCAGGAAAAAGGAAAAAGGGAGAGAAGAAAAACAAAAAACAAAAAATTCCTTCAGGTTCTTCACACCTTAATCCAATTAAGAAATCTCAATAATCCAAAAAAATAATCCAAAAGAGGAAGAAGAGAAAAAACAAAAAAAAAATCAACCACAACAACAGAATAATCCAAAAAGATAAATATAAAAAGCAAAAAAGTCCCAATAAAAAGGAAAAAAAAATAAAGAAGAAAAGAGAAAAAACTCTGAGGCTTTTCCTTTAAAATAAAAGGCAAAAATAAAAATATTACTAAAAATTAAGATTTAAAAAAAAAAACTAACAAATGGGGTACATATAAGAAAAACACACTGCACTTTGTTATTTATCCAAGGCTCTTGTTATGACTCTCTTCTCCAGCAGCTTCAAAGCCAAACCTCAAGTGTTAATAACAGTCCAGGAAAGCACCTGCAATAATATTTTGCTGTGCTCTCCCTCTATCTTATCACGTTAAAAAGTCCTTGAGATGAGGTCTTTTTGCAATTCTCTCCAATTCAGATAGAATACTTTCAAGCCTCTAGTTGGCAGTGTTACAAAGTTTCTTAATGCTCTTTCTCAGCCCCAACCGGAAAAAAGAATTAATATATACAAAAAAAAGAAAAAAATAGCCAAAGGAAGCCTCTATCCTAAAAAAAATAAAAAAGTCAAAGGGAGCCTAAAAGTATATATAAAAGAAAATTCAGTCCGGTTACCTAAGTCACAGTAAAATCTTTCCCAAAGAATATAAAAAAAAAAGAAAAAAAAAAAACACCCCAAGCCTCAATTTGACAGCACTTTAAAAACGCCGCTCAAACAATTTCAGTCAAAAAAAAAATCCCACAGCTTCCTCCTCTCTTCAGAATGAACTTTCCAATCTCAGCGAATTTGCAACACAAAAGAGTTTTTCTCACCCAACCGACACACTTCAATCCAGTCACTTTCTTTTCGGAGCTGTCCCGACTTCAGCAGCTATGGAGGCTGCCTCTCCGCCGCCAGCAAAAGGGCTTCTTCCGAATCTAACCAGAGACTTTGCGATGTCTCTGGGATCCTGGAACAGTGCCCTTCACGATCACCGTCTCTCCGGGACGATTTAGGTCCGTTAGGACCGACCAGGGGCGAAAATATCAGCTGCGATCTCAGAGCCCCAAGATCGCAGCTGTAACGCCGGCACGAAGCTCCGCCTTCTCCCCAAAATATGTCAAGGTCATTTGACAAGATGCCTCATCACCATCTGGAGATGACCACATGAGCTGATTCAAAAGTTTTAATTGGAAGAATCATTTGAACTTTGGAGGGTGGGAACAAACCTATTTCTTTGTATGTGTATTCTACCCGCCAATTTCTCAGTTTCAGAATTGATTTGTAGCTTCCACTTTATTTTCCAGTAAAAGGATAACTTTGCTCTACACCATGGAGTCTGAGTATTTCTTTCTTGGGATCTAAAGGGAGCACAGCCTGACAGTCCCTTAGAACCAGGGATGGATTTCTAAGACCATAGAACAAGGGTTTCAAACTTTGCAAGTTTAAGGCTTGTGCATTTCAACTCCCAGAATTTGTGAGCTAACGTGACTGGAAGGAGGAATTGTGGGGGTTGAAGTCCACAAGTCTTAAAGCTGTCAAGTTTGAAGGCCCCTGCCATAGAAGATCAGAGGGTCCATGGGGCCTTGGATTTTGGGTGTGTCCATGTCAGGTGGTCTGAGCTGAGATGGATTAAAATAAAGATTTTTCTAATTGTCTATCTGGAAATGAATCTAGCAGGACAGATTTGTCATATTTTGGAATAAACCTTTGAAGGGGGAAAGGAGCCATGAGAGCAGGAGGGCCAGAGTCTGAAATTATGTAGGGACACACAAGGCCTAAATCTTAGGCCAAGCCAGGAATTCTCTACATTCAGGGCTTCCTGGCTCAGGACAGGACATAATTCTGCATTATTCCTTGTATTTTTCCATTCACTGGACTGGTTTCCAAGGTGGCAGCTGGAAAACTCCATGGGGAGCCAAGAGGGAGGAAGAAATAAATCCCCAGATTTTCCCTTAATTATAGGGGGGAAGAGGGACACCTGCCATGGCTCCTTTGCACATCTGGAAATGAGCCTGTGAACAAGAACTCAACTAAAAATTTGAAAATTAATGGGGGGGGAATGTATTTTTCTTGCTGAAAGAAAACAAGGCTGAGATGTGGTGATGAAAGAACAAGCAATCCTGGCTAGTTCATGCCCAGGTTTCCTGCCCTCCTGAAAGATGAAGACCCTCAATGGAGTCAGGGTCCCTTCCCTGAGAGCCAACCCACCCCCAGGACTCAGGCTGGGTCTCCTCTGCACTTTTCTGGCTCTAAGGAAGATTTGGTTTTTGGGGGGAGGGGAGTCAAGACTCCCCCAATGGGGGAGGCAAGAGGGAGGACATCCCAAACCAACAGCTGCATCAGACGTAAACAAATCCCCAAAATGGTCATCAACAAGTTGTAGCAGAATAATAATAATAATAATAATAATAATAATAATAATAATAATAATAATAATAATAATAATAATAATAATAATAATAATAATCCCTTTTCCTGATTCCAAAATATGGATCCATGAAGATCATCCAGTAAAACAACCAGGGGAAGCTCTGAAGTTTAGATGGACTTCTGATTGAAAGACAAAATGACTGATGATTTCTAGATTTAAAAAAATTCCAAGAGGGTGGGTATCATGCCCCTGTCAGAGTCTGAATCCGAGGAGGAAGATTAATGGCTGATGGGGTGGGAGTGTGGCTCCATTGGCTGTGGAGGAGGCTGGGGAAGGGCAAAGTATGGGAGCAGAGCAGGAAAGAGGTAGAACAAGGGAGAGGAAGTTCAAAGGAAGACCCAGGCCCACCCCTTCTTCATCTTAGGACACACATGGAGGAACGGAGAAGAGAGCAATATGGGTTGCGTGGCTTACAGGGGAGGAAAGGGCCCTGATTCCCTGGGAAGAGAGTTTAAAAGAAATGCATGCTGACTGCAGCAGCTGCTGGGAGCAAATGTGACTTTATCCTGTGTTGTCTTTGCTTATCTGTGCTCCTGGCTATGTGAGTTTTGTCATGCCTTCACATTTGGAATTCTTGATCCTGCCCTGCCAAACTAATTACCTCAGTGTCAGTCTGTGCTCCATGCAAAATCCAAGAAAGAAATACTCAGACTCCATAGGTTAGAGCAACGTTTTTTCTTTTACTGAGAATCAAAGTGGAAGCTACAGGTTGAATTCTGAATCTAAAGAATTTGGTGCGCAGATCACATATTCAAAGGGATGGAATTGTTCCCACCCCCCAAAGTCCAAAAGACTCTTCCAATTAAAAGTTCTGAATATGATCATGTGGGCATCTTCAGGTGGTGATGAGGTCTCTGTCCGTTAACCTTGACATATTTTGATAAAACTTCATGGCTGCGCAAAGGAAAGAAAAAACTAGGCAAGGAAATAGAAACTTAAGAACAGGAATTTATACTTCCCCTCCTCCTTCCCATTTACAGCATAGGAATGTAACACCTCCAGCTTTCTTCCCCTCCAATTCCCCCCTCCCCCCATTACTAATGACAGCCGAAAGATGGAGAATAGTGAGAAAGATGCATAGCAGTAGAAAAGATGAAGAAAAAAAAATGTAGAAGAGATCTTGAAGGCTGACATTCGGACCTCCAAGAAAAAGGACATTTGTCCCTGTAGAAGAGAATATAGTTTATAGTTTATCAGGATACTTCATATGAAAGTCTTTGACTAGCTCAGGAGCCCTAATATCTTTCTCATTTACCCACTCGGTTTGGGATGAAGGAAAATGTTTCCAAGCCACAAGATATTGGACACGACCTCTCCATTTCCAAGAGTCTAAAATCTCTTTAATTTCAAAATGTTGTTCACCCTCAATCAACAATGGTATGGGGGGGGATCAGTCTGGGTCGGTCTCAGCGTAGAGGTATGCTCGGGTTTCAAAAAACTAACATGGAAAACTGGATGAATTCAATGAAGAGTTTTTGGCAGTGTCAAT